>JADGJH010000646.1:0-12479 GCA_027596945.1 Physocladia obscura
ATGTTATACATGCTGAATAAATGTTAAATAATATTTAATATAGAATTAGAAATAGAAATATTTAATATTAGATAACTGTGAAAGAATTTAAAGTTTATTTCATGCACAGCAAAATTCAAGAAGGGATAAAATGTTCTAACTTTGTATTTCCAAAATTGGTTTTTAATCAATATTTAGGTATTAGAATTAAGGCACAAGAGTTTTATTTTGAGGCACAGAATTAGGCATTTAAAAGTAGTTCTATTTTTGGAAATAAATAAGATGCTAAAACTAAATTACACTTTACTGTGCCAATTCCATAAGTTCAAGTGAATCTGCCTCTGCAAGATTCAACACTTTTCCTCTGGTTATGAGAAGTACCAGATTTGAATTGAGGAAAGTTTCTCAAGCAGGGCAAACAGCCAAGCAGGATATTCAGAATTGAGTTTGACCAGTGGATTCTGTTTGACCAGTGGATTATGTTTGCTGGTGAAAATGCTGATACTTCATATAATTTTGGCTGGTATTATTGGAGACAGCAGAGATTTTCTGTTTTTTTGTTTTTACAAATATTAACAAATCAATGATAATGTTGGTTAGATGGCATACAATATGGAAAAGCATTTTTATTTGCAAAAATCTGTGTCAAAACTCCATTTAAAAAATCAAAATGTTTTATCCATTGTTCATTCTTTCAATTAGCTGTCTGATTTTAAAATGGCAAGTATTAAACATTTCATGGAGCCTTTGAATCAACTAGCCTTCCAAACAATGTGAGGATCTTGTATGGTTACAGCAACTTCACATTTCAGAGTATGAAATTTGTCTTTTGCTGAATAGTGGCTCCAAGGCTTAAGAAAAGGTATTGGTATATGCACACATGTAACATCTGCAACTGTGTTGAAAAGCTAGTAGTTTGTGGCTATGCAATGGATACTAACAAAGAGTTAGAATTGTTTGAAAAATTGAGGAGTACTTAACTTCAGGTAAATACTGATTAAGTAGCATGAGAATATACTTGTTCCATGCTTTTGAGTCAACATCCTAAGTAATTTTTCAATATCTGACCCAATATGTTATGTGTGTCAAAATCAAAATGACATCAACTTTTGTTACAAATTTTTTCAATGACTGTGGCTTTGTGTTTACAAAAAACACAGGCTTTCATTTTGTTGTTTGGCTCAAGCATTTTCCATTCCACAAAGCTACATGCTATACAAATGCAAATGCATGTGTTGCTTCCTGTAAAAAAGAAGTTGGGGTGTGCGAGTCCAATTTGTGATGACAATTCTTCCAGTATCAAAATTTGACATAAAATAATTCAATTTCATACTGTAAGGTTTGTGTCTTCTATTTGGAAGTTCTGTATGAATTGAGTGGTGAATGCAGGTTTATAAGTTTAAACTGATCTGAGTTTTTGTACACATTTATTGACTTTGGAGTCATCTCATTAATCAGAATTTAAATCACCTTCTGCAATGCTTAAACTTTCGTATCAATTGAAAGTAAATGATAAACTTCAAATATAACTTCTGTAACATGCATTTGACCCTATTGAACCAAATGGCATGTATATGACTCATAATCCTGTTCATGGAAGAGTTTGATGATCGGTTTTTAACTGGAGGAGTTTTGATATTGGTGAAGTGAGAGACCTATTTCTATTTCTTTCCACTGAAAATATGAAGAAGCAGTTTTGGCCTTTGGGAGATAAAAAGGATACCCAATGGAAAATAATCACAATTCCTCTAACATCTTCGAAAGTTTTGATTAATACTGATAAATATTTGATCACAATAAAAAAACATTATTTCCCTTCTGCTTTACGAAAACATTTGCTTGTTTGTATGTAGTCCATTGAAAAAGAAAACTCAGCGGAAACAAGAAACCAACCACAATGACGAAACAAGAAAGTATTACCGGTAGCAGCGATGCCGACAGCGAAGAATTACAGCGCCAGTTGCCAGCTGCGGCTAACAGCTCAGCGGTTCCACCCAGCAACAAACGGCAGGATTTCATCGATCGCTTTGATGTACGTTTGGGTTTTTCTATATTCTATTCTGTTTGTTCACCGCAATTTTTCTACCAGATTACCGTTACCGAGTTGCTGCAACGTGGAAAATCTTCGCTCGCGCTGCATACTCCCGCCAAAGTCGAATCTAACTTCAGGTGCTGAAATGCTATTTGTTTCAAACTCCCCATTCCTGATTGATTAACGTGACAGAATCTTCCGCCAATGGTCTTCAGAAAAGTTATCAAAGAACGCTGATTCAGATTCCCCATCGCATATTACAATCCAGCCTGAAGTTGACGAGGCTGCAAACGAAGTGCACGGCTTACTCATTTACTTCAACGAAATTGTCTCTCTCCTCGAACGTCACACGGCTCAACTAAAATCTCTGAACGAAACAGAGGCTTCTTTGGCATTGTTTTTTCAACAAAAGGGGTGAGAAAAGCTGATATTGATACATTGAGCGAAGACAAAATGCACAGTATTCCCAAATGGCAACACTTAGTTTTGGGAAGAAGTCTGCCATATGCAAAGATAAAATAGATTATTAATTTATCTTTTCGTTCAGATTTCTCATTTTTGAACCATTTTCATCCGATTGAATTTTTATTTTAGCTACCAAGAACAAATCGAAGAGATTTCAACAATGTCTATTGATGTCGGGAAGAAATTTAGCGAAGATGTCAAATCTCGCAGCGTCGAACTGCAAGCAATGGATTCGCTTCTAGAATTTGTGAAAACATTTAAAAATAAAGCCATTGCCGATTCTATCGAGACTATTCAGAGGCAAGAGACTGCAAGACTTGAATTTGATGGATTCGCACATAAGCTTATGTTACTTCAAAGAACGGTTTCATTGTGAGTTTTTATCTTGTTAAAGTCATTTTTTTGATGTATATTATTTCTATTATTATTATTTTCGTTGAAGATCAGGTTCAACACTTCTCGGTAAAGAGCTGCCATCTTCAATGGACTTGACTCCTGTTGAAAAAGAGTTTGAGCATGCAAAGGGGCAATTTATGGCCGCGAAAATCAAGTACCAAAACCTGTCTACTGCCGTCATTGACAAAGCAGTCCTCCTTGAAATGAAACGTGATGTTGATTTTCGTCTTCAACTTGAAAAAGTCTGGCGAGTGAACCATGAATAGAAACCAACAATCAATGAGTTATGCATTGATTGAAAATTTAGTTGTGGCATATTTTTTTGTTTTTTGCGGATAATTGAGT
Organism: Physocladia obscura; assembly: GCA_027596945.1. NCBI lineage: Eukaryota > Fungi > Chytridiomycota > Chytridiomycetes > Chytridiales > Chytriomycetaceae > Physocladia > Physocladia obscura. The sequence goes on from JADGJH010000646.1 coordinate 3,218, forward strand.
TTGTGCTGTTTACAAATAAAATTTTGACTTGATTCACATCAGTACAACATCAGAGACTATAAACACAGTCAATTACCCAGGTCACCAAAATAAAATAAAAATAAAATAAAAATAAATTTGATTGCGTTACATTAAGGGTTCTCAGATTCTGTATTATTTCAATTAGTTTATTTGTTTGGGTGGTTTGCGCGTAATTTGGAGTTTTCAAAAAACAATACGCCCCCAAAAAAAATTTTGAAATTCAATAATGCAGAACCAGCAGCAGCAGAATAATCATCAACCGCTTCAAAAACGCAGCAAACAACGCCGCAAAAAACTTAGGCTCGCCAGCCGTACGAAGAAGTGATTATCACTGATCAAGAACTGCGGGAACTTGAGGCACAGACGAAATGAAATGCAAGTATTGATTGCCTTCTTCTGCAAGGCGAACACGACAAAATTGTGCGTGAGATGCGTGAACAACTCGATAAAGAGGAGCAAGATAAACAACTTCAGCAACAAAAATTGGAGCAGTTGCCGCAACAACCCTAATCATATCAATCTTGTGATTATTTTTTTTTTCGTTTGCTTTTTTTGTTCATGTTTTTCTCTCTATTTCTTTGTCAGATTTTCTTTTATTTTGATGGTCTTCGACTTGTTCGATGAATAAATTCATTTTGAACCATTCAACAGAAAAAAAATTTCTGTCTGGTAGCTTTTTTTTTGTTTCAGGAAAACCCAAAACAAAATTTTTCTGCATCTCGCTTTCCAAAACACAGCACCAACTAGAAATTTCACGAATCAAAATACAAAAAAAAGTACATATCCGATTTTGTACTTAATTTTATTTGCATTTACACATGCTTTTTCAATCCTCGTAATGCTGCCGCTGCTTGTTCGTTTGTGTTGGTTCACTCATTTTTGAAAAGTTTCCATTTTTTGCTGTTAATCACCCTTCTTTACAAAGCAAAAAGATAAACAGCAAATCAAAAAAAATTTCCATGGAACAAAGAATTACTTACACAGATCTGAAAGCAAATTCTGCTCCCTATTCTCATGTATTTGTGATTAAGCCGTCGATGACTACCTGGGTAAGCTCACAGGGCTGCAACTACCGATTTCAAAATAGCTGATTTCACCCAGATCACTGAAGATTTTGATTCATTTTTGAAGCAATCGACAGGTCTAATAAATTTTACACTTCTCACCAATTATCGTGAACGGTGCCATATCCAGATCTGGACCGTTTCGAAAAAATAAACTACCCTATTAGTTATAAGTTTGTTTTGACAAAAGACGTCCGCGCCGACTATAATAAGTTTTCAAATTTAGTAGTGAATTAAATTTTTCTTGGCGAAAATTTCAGATAGTTTGATAAACGACTAAAATTATCATATCGGCACATTCAAGCAAGATAAAATCACTCACATGCGACTTTAAATAGGGTATTAATTAAATAAAGCGCTAAAATTGATTTTCACTTTGGTAGGTAAATAAAATTAAAATAAAAAAATAAAAAAACAAAAAATGAAAGCAAAGATAATAATTATATTAAAACCATTACCAAGTGTCGAAAATGGAAGAAGTAGATATTATATAAAAATTGAATTTAAAAACAGGTTACAGATTTTCATTGGTTTTGGCCGATTCAGCGAAATTGCTTCTTAAACCTGAGAAACCGTTTCTTTGTTAAACAAGACAAAGTAACGACCAAAGCAATACCGATACCGCGTTCTCGGATAAACACCGTTTCTTCGACGGTATATTTTCCTGCTGTACCCAAAAAATATATATAAATTGTTTGGCAAGTGGCAACTCATCACTTTTGGGAAAAAAGAGGTAACAAACATGGCAGAAAACCAACCCCGCCAGCGAATGGACAGATGGCGATTGTGCGCACAAGAAGTTGGCGACACAGGGAACAGCAGCGAGAACTACAGCAACAGCAACTGCAGCGACAGCAACAACACAAACAACAGCCAGCAATATCCTTCCGAAAACCCAATTTCACAGCAGTTTCTGGACCCAATTTCGTTACGATACGTACTTCCTCCGCCAATGCCGGTCTCCTTGCAACCTCCACCGCACCCGCTGGAGTTACGCGAGTTTAATGGCGACTGCACTGAAATCCCGCCACCGCAAATGCCAAACAACTATAACTATAGCAACAGTAACAACAACAACTACACCGAAAGCATCAACCAGTCGTCGTCAGACGATGACTTCATTCCCATTGCGGATAACCAAATAATAACGGCCGGTGAACTAGCGCGTCTCGAGGAACAGGCTATCCGTGAAGCCCCGGAAAAAAGGCTCCAACTACAAGCACAACACGATGAGATTGTAAGAGAAATGCGCGAACAGCTTGACAGAGAGAGAAATCGAGGTTGAATTTTAGTGAGCTTTTTTTTTTTTTTTTCCTTTTTCTTGCATATATCTTGCTGCAAACTCGTTCGATCAGTATGTTCCCCCTGCCTATTTCCAACTTTCCGTTCGTAGTAATTATCCTAGTTGGTTTCTGAGATTGGCTAGATAAAAATAAATGGATCCTTTTCATTGGTTTGATCGACTTCTCCAACAAAAAAAAAAGACTTTTTTTTTATCGCTATAGCAACAAGTGATTCAACTTTCACTTACACAGTTAGAAATCATAATTTAATTAATTCAAGATTATTTGGCCTTTTGTTAGCAATTAATATAATGGTCGAACTTATAAATTCCAGACTTTTTCAATTTGATCTTTTATTTTATTATTTAACCCCGTTTTTGTCTCTTCTTTCAATTACTTCCTGTCATAAGTTTATTGTTTTTTTTTTTTCCTAATTTTTTATGACAATTTGAAGGATAGAAGCTTGTAGAAAATCGTTCACCCAAAAATTTCTTGACACAAGCCAATCCGCATCAATTTACAGCCAAAGCCCAGCTGAACGGAATAAGCCAAATATCCACCCGTTGTTTGGTGCCGAAACGATGGACGCAGGTCGTAGCAACAGTGCTGAAGCAGGCGAAAATCATATCGACCCCAATAATAATAGCAAAGCAAACAGTAACAATAAAAAAAATTGCTCGGATTACAAACTTGATTGGAATTTAGGTTCGGATTTACATCATACGTCACTTTCGGCGCTCCGCTAGCATCGCGTCAGTGCTGCTGGTCCCTAAACTAGCTCAATATCTTGAAGCAGGCCAAGAACAGACCCACCATTCTCCTGCCCAGACTGCTAGATGCATGTCGTACACCACCACGCTGTTGTATGTTCGGTTTACAAAACGCTCCCACATCGTTCAAACTTCGTTGAAGCTTCCGACTGTCATTTTCACTCGCTTCGCTGGCGACAATGAAACAAACAGGAAGAATCATTAATATGCAGCTTATTAATGACAGCACTGGGACTAGCGACGCACCGCTTCTTCCGGTGGGCGTAAACTATCGCAAATATGCATGTCGTGCGGGAGTAGAATCTTTTTGGAAAAGGCTGTAGTGGAAAAAGGAAAAGGCTTTCAAAATAAAAGCGTGCGCTGCAAGTTAAGTGCACGAATCCTGCGCGAGTTTCCTGGATAATCTCGATAGAGGCATCAGCAATGTTGTTGGTGCTAACTGCATGTTTGACCATACCTTTTTTTCATTCCAATACACAATCACACGTACAACCACAAATCGATAATGAGAATGCTTCCAGCGATAATAAAATGAAGGCTCTTTGCGACAATGTTAGAGAGGCACATTCTTGATTTGTGTTGATTGAAATTAAATGAAATTCCATGCAGACGACTTCTCTTTATCCTCCCTTCAATGATCTACTCCGAAACTTTGTTGAAAAGACTATACTTGTAACTCAAACAACAAATATCTGTTGAATATAATCTTTACATGAAATTAGTTTTCTAAAAAAAAACAAACTTAACTTGCTTGATTAAAACTGGGGGTCAACAATTAGCTGCCTAAGTTGGTGGTAATTATTCTCACGCACGGCCTAGTGCACTTCTGCATTTGGCTCCGAAAATGATTGAAACTGACAGAACAAGCCGACCTATATTAATGGAAGGAAGGTGTGGCAGACCGCTAATGGCATTAGATGCAGCTGTTAGGAGCTGCGAGTATGAAAAATCTGTGAGAGCACATAAAAATTAGGATCAAAGCCTAAGAAGAAAAGTCAGTAGAGGCAGAAAAATAAAAGGATGCAATTAAATAGGATAAATGCGACAAATGTGAGTGTTGGGTTTGTTTCCAATGAAGAAAATATACACACAAACCAAAGAAAGGAATTAAGCATCCATCCACAGTGAAAGTGCATAATCAAGTAGCAACAGTCAAGTGCAAGCTCTACCGCACCTGCATATCCTGCTTCGGTACAAGTCTTCTCATTGATATCACTGCTTGCATAGACTGGATGTATCCACCTAAACGAGCCGTGGGCATGCCGCAATACTGACGTCAAAACTGCATTGCATGCGATCATATCGTGAAACAGGTATTACTCAAAAATCAATATGCATGGATCTCGCCTCTCAGGTCAATCTTTAGCGGCGAGCGTTGTCTCACTCACCTTGAAAAAAAATATTTCAGCGGGTGCACTGTAAACCTGCGCAACCACAGAAACAGCACCAGAGATGGGGTTATCATCAGTGGTTCCCTTGACTCAAGCGACTGGCAGCTGGACGCCTTGTTGGCGGCAAAGCGAAAAGTGTCACCGACCAAAGACAGCAAACAACGACAATGGAAAAAAATCAGTCCATTGCCAGTGGAACTGAATCAATTAGCATGATTTTAGAAGAAGCCACGAGTTTGGAGTGCAGTGCAGCGATTTTGGAACTCTCGCGTGACATTCTGGGGTCACTGTCGTTGAACAAGAAAACTCTGACAGCAGTTCGTTAGAAGACGGAATTGATAGAGGAGATGACGAATTTGGCACCGATGAAAAATCAAATGGAAACAAATCGGAGGGTAATCGTCCTAATAAGGAAGTTAAGTTTTTGAGACTGTCGATATAGCCCTGGCAAAAGTATTATAAGAGAAAGACATTGGATCAGACCTGACGCTTTCAGATGATACTGCCAATATATCAGCAAGTAATCTCACTATTTTAACAAAGTAAGAAAACCTAATTATAAATTATTTTTTTGAAAAAATAAAATAAAATAAAAACCGACTCAAACAAGAAAATGAAATCAATAGATACCTGTTATTTTTGACTTTTTTTGTTGATGGTTTTTTTTTTAATGATGGCGTGCAAAAATTTCGAAACGCCGTGCGCAGAACTTAGTCAAGCTCAAACTCCGTTTACAATTCACCGAAACTGCAAAAGTTTTTCATTTTGTAAGGTCATCAGATTTTAATTCGCAATGCTGTAAAGCCTTCATTCGGAAAATTTCGCGACCAACACGGAAATAATAAATGAATTAAATAAATAAAAATACTTGTTGAAGATACCGGTACTTGATGAAACGCTTCACGGGAAATTAAATTTTGGAAGTGAACGTCTCAAAACAATTGAATATTGCCAGAATAAGGCCATTAATAACAAATAGTGAATAGTTGATGCGGTGGCGATTGTAATGATTGAACTGCAAGTAGATTAATCGGCATTCGTGGTGCCGATTCCAAAAGTCCTGCCCAAAGTAAAACAAAAGGTTTTGCTACTGCCAACGATTCTTCAGACACTTGAAAATTAGTCGCACGATAGCAATGATACCGCCATCCCAACTCGGTGCTGCGGACTAAATCTCCTTGCACCATTTCGAGTTCGATAATGGAGAATGATAACTTTGCCGTAAAGTGCTGCTTCATACTTAATAAACTGTTAAGTTACATCACATATTGAAGTTTGAATACAATGAAATAAACAAAAAAGCGATGATGACACTCAGCATCATATGAGGATCATGCGTCATTCAAGTTTCCAGTTGGTCTATGAAACCCTGGCTGTATTTGCGATTCCCTTTTGGCTTGCAGTTCAGATGTGTTTTCGACCTTGACCACTTTGCTCCAAATTCCCTTGACCTTCGTTTTCAAAAGTAATTTCTGTTGGTTGCGGGTGTCTTTAAGACCTCTTTGATTTCGTCGAAACCGATTTGGAAGGAAAAATTTTCTATAAAAATCGTCAAACAACACTTGGGCTGCAACAAAAGGTGTGGATCATTATCTTGAAAGAGAATACCACTTGCGTAAAGAATTGACATGCAGTTTTTAGTTTTGAGCCTTTTAAGGAGTTTCGGATTGAGGGTTCTGTAAAAATTTTACAATTGAAATTCTGGTTAAATAAAGGAATCAACTCTTTTTGTCATAGTTTTGCGATGCTATTTGTGATGTTCGTGCCAATTAATTTCAGAAGTGAGAATTGAATAATCAATCCGCATAAAAATTTCCTTGGAATTAATTTTGAATTTCTACTTACTTTTTTTTCTTCCTTTTTCAACAAAACAACAAATATTATTCTTAAAAAAAACATATTAAATAGCGTGCTTCATTCGAATAGGAACTCCTTGTCGTGCAAAACACAAACTTAATTCCGAAACACCTATCAATCCCGGGAAATCATTCGGTCGATACACTGTAAACACATCACTGAACACAAAAGTTTCGCCCATAGTTCTCACTGCTTGTGGATTCATTTTAAATACTTGAAATTTCAGTCGAAAATCGCCAGTGAATCGTACACCAAGTTCATTAAAGACAAAGAAATGGCCATAAACCCCGTCAGTGTCACGCAAAAACAGAATGTTTGAAAGCAGCGTGCCAACGAGGTTAAATGATTTCGGGTATCCAGACGTTATTTCGACTGAATAGTTGCTTTGAGGTTTTGATAGTAGTAGTGGTGGCGAGTTTGTTGGGACGGATTGGCTTTCAGGAGAGCTGGTTGTTGGTGTTGGTGTTGCGTCGCAGGAAAGTGTGTATGAATGTGGATTTGATGCTCCACGTCCTGAGAATGTGAGATTTTCTTTCCCATCGCTGGACAGAAAGTGAACATTAGTCAGCTGAAGTATTGACAGGGGTTCCTTCAATTCATAAAATTTACAACACCGCACCTAGACCAAAGTGTTGCATGAGCGACATACGAACTAGCTTCGCTCGGACAGAGACCAGTGATTTTAAGTCTTGGTGTGATATATTTAAACAAAAAAACCTTTTTTTTCCCCATTTGTCAACATACATTGGTGTTGGATTGATAGGTCGCCAACCAGCCGGAGACTCTGGACACAGTCGAGCACGAGAAGGCTGTTGTATGACTTCGAGATTTATCTCAGGATGTGTTTTTGCAATTATAGCCTGCTGTGTTCGTTTGGTGATTTTGATTAAAGTGGCTTGTGTGCAGGTGACGAAACTGTTTTCAGAAATTATGAATTCGCTTACATTATTAAGTAGTGTATCCGCTACTGAATATGATATCGATACGTTGGAGTCCGCGACATAATTGGAAGTACCATCAGTTGATGAATTGTCGATTGCTTGAATTTGGAAATCGCTTGTTTTGACCACCAGACTTTCCATTCTTGCTTTCGCTGCGTTTTTAAGATAGTCACACTTCGCGTTGTGTGTGAGTGCGCAGTTATTTTCCGTTCGCCGTTTTATTACCTTCGTATTGATGCCTTTTTGGAAAAAAAAGACCGTTTTTGAAATCAATGTTGTGTGAAATTTTTTTTTTGTTCCACATTGCCAAATTGCGGCTCAAATTATCAACCCCACATATGCGAGATTAATCGGTTTCTAATTTACTGATAGCTGCATTCATTTGCACTGTTAGTTTTCGGTATTTTTCCGGGTTTATGTAGTTGCGGAAGTTCATTGCACAAGAAATCACTATTTAAAGTTTGCAGTCAAGATTTTAAATTTTTGAAAATGCTGAACTGACAAAGACTGCGTTATTATATAAAAAACTACCCAAAACTAAACAAAACAAAAAAAGTACAGAAAATGGCAGCAACATGCATAATACATAATAAATGCATGCAAACAAAAATGAAAAAAAAAAATGAAAAAAAAAATTCATTAAAACTTTTTTCCTGCCTTCAATGTGCGTATTTCATCTTGATAGGTACCCCTTGTCTCGCAAAGCATCGACTAAGTTCGCTAGTCTGTTGTAATCCTGGAAACTGCGTCGGCCGATAAACTTGAAACGCATCAGTAAATATACTTGCAATCGGCGAGGTGCCTTGCATTCTTCAAAAAATTAACAAAAAAATTAAAAGTTAAAAAATCTCATTAATTTTGTTTTGTATGTAAACCGGAATTGGTTAATGAAAAAAAGAAAGGTAAAATTGTTTCTCATTTACCGATCATGTAACCGATACATGTCAAATTTTAATTTAAACACTCCAGTTTTCCGCACCGCGAGATCGTAAAACACGAAATACAGTCCATCTTCGTTTTGCGGGTTGCTGAGAAGCATTGCTTCGCTAGTGAGTGTTCCAATCAGATTGAACGATCTGGTATATCCGTCAGTGATTGAAACTGTCCAAGTGGAATTTTCCTCAGAATTTTGCTGTTGGTCAGAGTGGTTACGTTGAAAATAGTTTTCATTGATATTAGTGCTGTTGTTGCTATTCATGCTGCTACTGCTATTGTTATTATTGGTGATGCTGCTATTGCCATAGGAAGATTCTGAGAAGTGCTTTTGGTTTGCATGGTCGGATGGCGGTTGTGGAACGTAAATGAGAGGCTGCTCGCATCTGTCAGATATTGACATATCTTTTCGGCCATCACTATTCAGAATTAGAATTTTCGTTCAATTAAATAAAATACTGATCAAAAAAATATTTTCTAATAATGATTTTTTTACCTTGACCACAGCGATACAAAAGTCACACAGCCATAAGCTTCATGCGCACTCATTCCAAACACTCTCACTCTTTCATATTTAATTTTTGGAAACATACAATGTGCGTGAATTTTTAAGTGGGTGAGGTGTCTCAAAAAACAAACAAAAAAAAAAAAAAGCTCTCACATAGGACAGGGGTTGATTGGCCGACGATCCTTCGGAGTAAACCCACAAACGCGTGCTTGCACCGGTTGCTGAATAACTTCCATTCTAATTGGCGGAATCACAACGGGCATTGGTTGTGGTGACTCAAGTTCCTAATACCAAAAAGTAGTGGGGAAAAGAAAAGAAAGAAAAAAAATTAGCGACGATCCACATACGCCGAAACACAATCGAATGCGCAAAGAAAGAATGATTTTCAATCGAACCTCGTCGATTAAGAATGAAATCATGATTCCATTCTTTGTTTTCTGACACTGCTGATTTGCGCTGTGGATGTTTGGGAACATCGAAAAATTGCTCATCGA
>JADGJH010000647.1:0-15740 GCA_027596945.1 Physocladia obscura
ATTGAATTTTTTTTTTATTAATTTTTTTTCTGAATTATTTTGTCTGTTCAAATTAAAATATTATTATTGTAGCTTTTTTTTGATTCATTGAAATTATTAAAATTATTTAAAAATATTTATTGACTATCTTCAAAAAACACTGTTCTCATTTGAGAAATACCCATCCTTCTTACTATTAAATTATAAATCCTGTGAATAACTTCTAATCTAATAGCCCAGAGCTTTTGATTGTATGGAAGAGGGATTAACAGCCTGCAATAAACCTTTTCAACCACTCCCATTCTCCATTCGGCTGCTTGATGAATTGAAGTAATTGCATTACTTACTGCTTGTAAATTATGCCAAATATTTGCTGGCGCTTGATCCAAATCTCCATCTTTGAGAGGAGTTACAATCTTGTTGAACATTTTGTCATTGACTGGAAAGGCCAAATCAGCACAGACTCCATACTTTTTCAAAGTGAATTCTTCGTCCAGTAGCTTTTCACAAAAGGCGCAGCTTGTTTTGGCATCATTTTAAGAGCTGGGGCAGTTGTGTTTCATCCATATTATTGTTCCTGTTTGTTTGTGTGTGTTGAATAAAATAGAATATGTTATCAGCTTACCATCAACACCAAAACAGAGCACTCCAGTAACATATATGCAATGTAGCCAGCCATTATACATAGCATTTTGCTTGTCTGCAAAGGATGGCTCTTGCACTTGGTAGTTTTTTCCATCAATAAAACCAAACTTGTTGTTGACAAATGACTCTTGTAATTTGACTCATTCACTCCATAGAACTTGTTGCTGGTAAGTTGGCCATACAATTTAAGTATTTTTGCTATTCCTGAGCAATAGTAGAAGCGCTGATTCTGCGTTTGATAATACACGAGACAAAGTAGTAGGGGGGATACCAAACATCTCACATAATGTCTTGTTTTCCATAGTTCCACAGTAATAGTGCAGCAGCAATCCAAGCACTGTGATCTTTGATGTTACTCTTGGTGGTTGTCCATTTTGGCACCCACCAGTCTTGACAATATAGTATTTCTGTTAAGTAGTTCTAGAAACGTATGCATATTGACAGAGACAACGTTGATATAGCCTCCTGGATTTTTGTTATAGCTGCTGAGTAGTTGCTGCCAAAAGCAATTGTTTGGATTTCCCAGATTTGCATTTTTCAATTGATTTCATAATCAAAGCTGATTTTTTGCCCTTAATAATGCCAGTATTCAAATGCACAGGCATAGATTTTGTGCAATGCAGACAATGCAAAGCAGTAACGTTGGGCTTGCACTTGTTTCAAGCTCAGCAATGTTCTTTTTTTTTTTTTGTTTGCCTTTTTTGGAGCAAATGATTTGGTTTATTTTTGGAGACACCATCGGGACAAAATTCTGGGACAAACCACCTCTTCCACCGGGACAAAGACATTTTGTCTTTTTCATTTGTCCCAGTTTTGGAAGTCTTCCAATAATGGACAGCAGTGGTTTTGCTCTTCAGGAATGTATCAAAAGAATACTTTACAAATGAAATCAGTCACAATTCTGTACAGCTCACAGAACTTTTGTATCCTCTCTCATTTGTACTCTCCATTTCTCTGTGTTTGGATGCCAAATTGAAGCAAGAGTTGAGTTTTAAAAAAAACAATGAATTTTAGAGATTCGTGTGGATAGAACCTTTAAAGAAAGAGTATGCCAAGCCTGAGCATGATGCTATGGGTGGTTATTGAATACCCCCGGACCCCGTTTGGGGGTTTTTTTTCCTTAGTGAAAAATGCAATCCAGAAAACAAAAATGAAAATTTTTATTTCTCAAAGGGAACACTGAGCCTACTTGCGGCCTCAACAAACAGAAAGGTTCCTCCCACAGACAAGTTCAAATCCATCAAGGCATTTTTACTACTTAATGGCCCTGATTCTATGCGAAAAGTTTGCCATCACCTGAAGTACTCCAATCAGCAGACTTTGACGAAATAGCCACCGCGCTTTCTACTATGATACAATCCAATCTTTTGAAGCTCAAAAAGAGAATATGACTCTGTTTTTGTGCTACATGACTGCTCTCGATCTGAGGCGATGGAAGAAAATCCTTTTTGTTTTTGTAACAAATTACAATTTTTGGAAGCTTTAGAAGCATGTTCCATTTCAGTTCAACGTGTCGGATTAATAAATGTTTTGAAGCATATTCAGCTTGCGTTGAAAGGCCGGTGCTTTGTTTTGTCCCACCAAAATCCAAAGCCAAGTATTTTTATTAGAAGTCACAGTGAGAAGGAATAAAATGAAAATCAGTAGTGGGATTGACCGTGAGGGAAAAGAGGTTGGCGCGACATTGGGGGTTAATATAAATAAATATCTATAACTTCAAATGCGTTTTTGAAATTATTGAGAAATGTATCGAATTGTGAACAAACTCGATGTGTTCGGACGCCAATTGCTCAGCGTGTCAAAAAACCGGGCCTTTCTCGCAGTCACGCCCAATGTTCTGCGCTTCCAGAAATGGGAAATCCCAACCGCTTATTTCGCAATAACGGCAGCAAAAACTCCAATTAGTTTGCGAACGTACCATCAGCACCACCCCAGTCTACAGCAGTATCGGAATCGAAATCAACGGCAAAAGCAAAATAATCAGCAGGAGCAAGAGCGTCAGAATCAAAATCAACACGAAGCTACTATCTCATCCCAACCACTTTTGCTTGCCGTTACTGGGTATCTCATACTCATCAATGGTTTTGCCGTCGCTCTTTTCTGGTACGATAAGAACCAAGCATTGAAAGGGGGTTGGAGAATTCCTGAGAAGCAGTTACAAGCAACCGCACTTTTTGGCGGATGGGTTGGAGGTTTGTTTTCTTTTTAAAATGAATGTAATGTGAATATAATGAAACAGGCATTTGGGCCATGAAAACATTCAAGCACAAAACGGTCAAAAAAGCTTTTCAAGAACCTTACATGTTTGCTGTCGCCGGAAATTGCATGATTTTTGCCGGATTGGCAGTGGGATGGGTATTTTTACCCGGAATTCGGCGAAGTGCAAATGGTTTTGTGCGCACTCTGATTCGTTGAGAATTATTCCTGGATAAAGTAACAAACATAGTTATGATGAGTCACTTTCATATTTCCTGACAAATCTACAGTCAATAGTGAAGTTTGAATTTCAATAACCTTTTACGCACAAGGAAATATTAGAGAAAGTTTAAAAAGTAAGAGTTTGATTGAGTATTTGAATGAAATTCCAAGAAATCTCCGTGAAATCAGATTATTCACGGGATACTATTATTTATCTTTGATATCACTCAAAATTAAACCAAGCGAAAAAAAAAGAGGCAACATGGGCAAGAAGAAGTCAAAGAGAAATAGCAGTGCGGCAATTATAGGCTTAGCAGCAGGTTCATCATCATCAGTGTCTTCAACAGCGTCAGTGGTGGGCCCGCTGGAACCAGTGAGTAGTACTTGGTTTAGATAAGACAATAAAAAAAAAGCCAGACAAAAACAGCAGCATCAACAGCAACAACGACTCGAATGCCAACCGGAAAGATAGCTAGTGTAACATCAACTTCGCGCGCGCAGAGCCAAACCGGTATTGGGCGGAAAAGCGGAGCATTGACACTGATGGCTGCCAACCGTGGCGAGATTGCACTCCGTATTCTGCGGGCTGGGCGCGAACTAAACATGAATTGCGTTGCAATTTACTCTTACGAAGATCGGCTGTCGATGCACCGTACGCGTGCGGACAAAGCTTACCAGATCGGATCTCCTGAGACTCACACGCCCGTCGGAGGTAAAATCTCATTTAAAATGGCATTACATAAGCAACCATTATTTTACTCGATTTATCTATTTTTTCACCTGATTCTTACTCTATTCATATTCGTATAGCTTACCTTGCCATTGACGATATTATCGCTGTTGCTGTTAAGCGTGGTGTTGCCGTTATCCATCCCGGTTACGGTTTCCTTTCTGAAAACGCGACTTTTGCACGCAAGGTTACAGAAGCTGGCATTGCGTTTGTTGGCCCCAACGCGCAAACAATCGAGGAATGTGGAGACAAAACAAAAGCCCGTGCTGTCGCAATTGCGGCGGGAGTTCCTGTTGTTCCAGGTTCGTAGATGAGAATCCTGCACCACGTGGGAGTCATGTGATTTCCAAATGTCAATCTGAATCATGATTATGTTTCATAGGATCTGACGGTCCTGTCCCAACTGTTGAAGCGGCCAAAGAATTTGTTGCTAGACATGGTCTTCCAATTATTATCAAAGCTGCTAACGGTGGAGGTGGTCGTGGCATGCGTGTTGTCCGTGATATCAACGAACTGCCAAGCCTTTTTGAACGTGCTCGCTCAGAATCACTCTCGGCTTTTGGTGATGATACTTTGTTTATCGAGAAACTGGTTGAACGTCCACGGTAAGTTTTAAAAATCGAATAAATATACAAAAAAGTCAAATTTAGTAGCACATTTGAACGAAATGAGTAGCGACAGAAGAATGGAATATATATATTTCAAACAAAGATAATAATGCAAATAATTATGAAACAGACACATTGAAGTTCAAATTCTTGCTGATTCCTATGGCAATGTCATCCACCTTTTCGAACGTGACTGCTCGGTTCAGCGTCGTCACCAAAAAGTTGTCGAGTACGGTCCATCATTTTTACCTCCAGCAGCTCGCCAGAGGCTTCTTGATGATGCTGTTAAGTTGGCAAAGAGTGTTGGATATGTGAATGCTGGAACTGTCGAATTTTTGGTTGATAAAAACAATACACACTATTTCATTGAAATTAACCCAAGGTAAAATGATTTTGATTGAGAGGTTCAATAATCGATGTTTAACCTATTTGTTAAACAATTTCACTTCAGAGTTCAAGTCGAGCACTGTGTTACTGAAGAAATTACTGGTGTTGACATCGTTGCTTCTCAAATTCAAATCGCTCTGGGAAAATCCCTCTTCGAACTCGGTCTAACGCAAGAGTCAATTGTTATGCGTGGATTTGCAATTCAGTGCCGTATTACTGCGGAAGACCCTGCACAAAACTTCCAACCTGACTCTGGAAGAATTTCCATGTACAGATCTCCAGGAGGTTTGTTTGCTTTCCATAATTTTGATTTAAATTTGTAATTAAATAGAAAAATAAAAATAGGCAACGGTGTCCGCTTAGATGGTGGGCCTGCATATGCTGGAGCGATTGTTTCTCCTCACTATGATTCACTGTTAGTAAAGTGTATTACTGTTGGTAGAGATTATGACGCTGCTCGTCGTAAGATGCTTGCGGCACTTTTCGAGGTGAATTCCAAATAGTGTTGAAATTCATATCTTTGGGCCTCTGAATTTTTCTTTTAGTTTCGAATCAGAGGAGTCAAAAACAACATTGATTGGCTTATGAAACTTCTTCAACATGAGACTTTTGTGAAAGGTGGAACTGTTTGGACAACATTCATTGACGATACTCCTGAACTGTTCACCGATTTTGATATTGAGCAAAAATGTGGTTCTCAGCTTATGAGATACTTGGGAGAGATTATTGTTAACGGACCGCAAGTTCCTGGACAAAATGGGTTCCCAGAACTCAAGAATGAGGCTGTTGTTGTGGAACTTCCAGGAGCGCCTGAGAATGCAACAACAGTTCCTTGCTTGACTGGCTGGAGAACCATTTTGGAAAATGAAGGCCCAGAAGCTTTTTGCAAAGCTGTTCGTGCTCACTCTGGAGTTTTGCTTACTGACACCACTTGGTTAACCACCCTTTTCTTTTTCATCACTTTTATTGAAATGCTGAACTTGTTTTCTTCTCCACAAAGGAGAGACGCTCATCAAAGTATCCTTGCCACCCGCGTGAGAACCATTGACATTGCAAAGATTGCGCCACTTACGTCCCACGCTTTGCAAAACTGTTTCTCTCTTGAGTCTTGGGGTGGTGCTACATTTGATGTATCGCTCCGCTTCCTGAAAGAATGTCCATGGGACCGTCTTGCAACACTCCGTCGACTTGTGCCCAACATTCCATTCCAAATGCTTTTACGTGGCGCGAATGCTGTCGGATACACTGCTTACCCAGATCATATTGTTTACGACTTTTGTGAGACTGCAGTTCAACATGGGATGGATATTTTCCGAGTTTTTGATTCGCTTAACTACCTAGACAACTTGAAGCTTGGAATCGATGCTGTCAAAAAAGCCGGGGGTGTTGTTGAAGCTGCGATTAGTTATACGGGGGATGTTTCAGATTTGACCAAGAAGCGATACAACTTAGCTTATTATCTCGATCTTACTGATAAACTTGTTTCTGACGGTATTCACATATTGTGTATCAAGGTTTGATGGTGTTTTTGTTGTTTTTTTTGTCCTACTTCCTCTTTTTCGAATATTTGTTGATACATAATATAGGATATGGCGGGATTGCTAAAGCCAAAGGCTGCAAAGATGTTGATTGGTGCTATCAGAGCCAAGTACCCAGACCTTGTACTTCACTTGCATACGGTATTCTAAAATTTTATTTAAATTGTATTATTAAAGTTTATTAGCACGATACCGCTGGAACTGGTCTTGCCACTTACATTGCCGCTGTTGAAGCTGGTGTTGATGTTGTTGATTGCGCGGTTGACAGGTATGTTAATAAATCCGAAAAAATATGAAGCCAGTTTCTAATTGTATTTAATTACACAGTATGTCTGGGCAAACATCTCAACCATCAATGGGAGCTTTCGTTGGATCTGTTGACAACACTGGAGTCTCGTCTGATGCTGTTCAGTCACTTTCGGCTTACTGGGAGCAAATCCGTTTGTTGTACTCCCCTTTCGAATCCCCAATGCCGCCATCCGATTCGTCCATCTACTACACGGAAATGCCCGGAGGCCAGTACACGAATTTGCAGTTTCAATCTCGCCAACTCGGTCTTGGAAAGCAGTGGGCCAGTATTAAGATTGCATATGCTGCAGCGAATCGATTGTGCGGTGGAATCACAAAAGTCACGCCATCTTCCAAAGTTGTGGGAGACTTTGCGCAATTTATGGTTGCTCAAAACTTAACTGAAGAGCAAGTTATTGAACGGGCGGATAAGCTAAACTTCCCACAAAGCGTTGTTGAGTATTTCCAGGGATATCTGGGTCAACCGCCGTATGGATTCCCGGAGCCGCTGCGGTCTAGAATTCTGGCTGCGAAAGGACTTGAGCCTGTTAACGGCAGGTTAGTTGGGTTATAGTTATGTTTTGTTTTTGTTTTTGTTGTTGTTAAATGGCTGTCTTTGCCGTAGACCTGGTGCAAGTATGGCTCCAATCAACTTGGATGACTTAAAGACGAGTTTGAAAGAAAAGTTTGGAGAAATTCGTCACGTTGATGTGAGCAAATATCATTATTTTATACTGTTGCTGATTAACAAACAACAGGTATTGAGTGCCGCAATGTACCCAAAAGTATTTGAAGAATATCGCAGTGCCATTGAATTGTTCGGACATATTGAATCTATCCCTACACAATACTTTTTGAGGCCAATGGTTATTGGTGAAGAATTTACTTACTACAGTGAAGAAAGCCACAACCCCATGATTGTAAAATTTGTAGCTGTGGGTCCGTTGGACGAGCTTACATTAAGACGTGATGTATTTTTTACTATTGATGGAGAAGCTCGAGTTATTGATAGTGAGCATTTTTTATGTTTATTATTTTTACATTTGATTTGACCTATTTTTATATCTATTCTTTTTGTTGTATAGTTCCAGACAAGGATGGTGAACACAGTGCCAAAGCCACATCTATTGTTCGTCCAAAAGCAGACCCGAAGGCAAAGGGAGATTGTGGTGCACCAATGGCAGGTCTTGTTGTTGATGTGTCAGTCAAAGAAGGACAAACTGTGAAAATGGGGGCTCCAATTGCTGTACTCTCAGCCATGAAAATGGAGACTATTGTTTCTTCGCCAATTGATGGGATTGTTGAGAAGGTTGCAGTTAAGCAAGGTGATTATATTGCAGCATTGGATTTGATTGCTAAGGTTTCTGAGTGAGTTGATGTTCATTTTGTCGATTTTATTCTTTGTTGAGAGAAAGTCAAAAACCAAAAAACAAAGCAATTAAGCAGGTTGATACATTGATTAAGCTGAGAGTATATGTATCAACAGAAGACTATCAATGATAAAGAATTTTAAATATTGCTGTTTTTCTTTTTTTGAGTCCAAATTTCACGGAAGTCCAAGTGTCTGACAACATGGCTTGTTGTTGCAGCTTATCGGTGAGCAAGCTTTTCATTATTTTTTCCTACGTTGTGGCTTTGGTTTGCTATTTTCTCGTTGTAGAGATGATTTGTGTGGTGCTCGCTTGTAAATTTCAAATAGGTTATGTCAGTGCAAGTAATGTAAATTTAAAGATGTCGAGAGCACAATAAAGAGGCAGAACGTACAACAATGTTTGAACTTGCTGTAAGTTTGAAAATAAAGAACAAGAGATGAATAGCTTCAGAATATTTCCATTCTTTTTTTTTTTTTTTTTAAATTTGTTATTGGCTTAGGTTTGTGATTGGTATCTTTGGCGGCTTCAGTGTCCTCGGTGGCATTGATGAAATCAATATGCTTCAGTAGCATTATCTGCCGTAACACATTGAAATTTTGACCCCAAAATCTATGCAACAAAATTTACTACTGGAACTACACCATCAGGAGTAGAGTAGCTTCTTCTTTTTTTTTTTTCTTTTGAACTAAAAGACTAAGAACAATTTGCACAGACTATAGAGTAGTCCTCTAAAGTACTGTATTTGAGTGTGACTTGAGTACTGACAATTTCTTTATAACTTTCATTGCCTTTCAAAGCTATTCATATTCTTTGGTTGAAATAGTGTGGAATCAATTTGAAGTGTTGGTTAAACTTAAGTAGTAGTATTCTGTATCGCAACTAAAAAAAAAAAAATTATCTGGTAATTGTTTCATAAAAAACAAAAAAATTGAAATTTTACCCTTTACCCAAAATTAACTATAAAATATTTTCTTTTTATGGTAAAAAACATCAAGCAGTTAACTAAACCAATATACCGCTTTTTTTTCCAAGTGTTAAGAATATTTGATGATCTCCACGGCAAATGTGTTAATTGAGGCCATTCATAGTGTCTTGTTATATTTCTTACACTTAGATATCCCCTACAACGGTTGGGGTGAACAGTTGCCAATCGGCTAACTCCGACTCCCGGTCCAAGCGAAGTTCTTCTTCAAGTGAAAGCAGTTGCTTTGAATCCAGTCGACTATATCCAAAGAGATATGGGATATTAAGTTGCAAAATTTTTTGCGATATATGGATATGATATTGGCGAATCTATGGTTGCGCACACTGAGTGGAGTGGATTCTATCAACTTGGTATTACAAAAGCCAATTTCGAACCGTTTGCAGACTCCAACACTCCAATTCTTGTGTGGGGTGCAAGCAGCAGTATTGGAAACAATGTTTTTCAAATCCTCACGCGTCTTGGCTTTGTCGTTTACGCAACTGCATCTCCAAAAAGGCATAAATACCTCGCTTCTCTGGCACCATCAAAAGAATCTATCAAGCTTTTTGATTACAAGTCTCCAACAGTTGTTGAAGACATTATTGCTGCCGCAAAAACCGATAATGTTGTAATTGAGCTGGGGTATCTTGCAACTGAAGACCTTATTTTTTGCGCCAAAGTTTTTAATGCAACAAAATCGGCAGCTGCAACCGCAAAACTTGCATCTGCTCCATTCAGTTTCAATGTTTTGCTGTGGCGCCTTCACAACTGGCGCAACGTACAAACTATTTAAAAGACTTTGCAGGAGTTAAAGGCTGGTGTTAATCTAACAAAACTCATGCTTAAAGTTTAAACAAATCATTTAACTAGTATAATATGCCAAATAAAAAAATAAATTTGAATACTCCATCAATAAGATTTTATTTCTACCGTGAAGTTGAAACTAAAAAAAAAAATTGTGTCGAAGTTTTTTATAAATAGTTCTAAAATTGTTTCTTCACTCTCTTGGCAATCTAATTTGCGACAACTTTGGGTGTGATTTTCCTGTGTCTCTGATGGATAGTGAATACTTGCTTGCATCTGCAAGCTCCCCTTTACTTTTTGCTATATCCATTGCATTCATGTTCAATTCTGCGTGAATAAACTGCTCCTCTGGAGTTTCAACCATATGATAGCGACGATAAAAAACAAATTCTGAGAATTGGAGAGCAATTTTTCCCAAGCACACGTATAGTGTTTCACGGAAAGCTACAGTTGAAAACATTTGAACCATGGCAGTTAAGCAACACCCAATCAAAAATAGCGCACATGTTATGCCAACATAATATCCGGCGTCGAAGGGGCGTCTGTCGAGGAAATTTTGAATTTTTTATATTTAAAGCAATTTTTTTGTCACCATACTTGACATATGGCATGAAAATTCGCAGTTTAATGTATGCAAGGGCCGTAGCCACATATGCAAACATTCCATATAATAATGAACCGTTCAGTAAAGCCAAAACTACGACACCAGAAGCCTCTTTCATGTGTTTGCGGTTAGATCACAAACAGTTAAAGCCATTTTCAAAAATATACCGTATTGCAAAATAAGCTTGAAATAAAATTCATGATAAAAAGGTATTAAATAAAATAATCAAAATTATATGAATTTGAAATGCTCAACTGCCACAATCATGAAGAAAATGAGTGTCATTGAAATGGAACCGATTGGAACTTTTGTTTGCTGCCACACGACAGAAAGCTTTTTGTTGTAGTATCCAACATGCGAAAGACCATAAACTTGGCGCGAGCAGGCGAATGAATAGCACGCAATTCTATTGTTTTGATTTTAAAGATTTTTTTGTTTAAATGCAGTATGGATCTCACGCAAGGAGGAGGTTTGGCAGGAACAAACAACAATATAGAGCATTGTAAGCAGAATCACCGGCAGTTATATTGTAAGTGGTAACAAAAACATCAATTAATGGATCCAAAGCAAGTTCGAAATTTATATCGCCAACTGAATAATATAAAGTAAATAAAACATAGGAAAATTTAATATAAATCAGCACAAAACTGCCAGGTGCCAACATTGGAACTATAATCATAGTTAAAACTGTGCGAAATAAAAAATTACACTTTATTTTCATAAAGTATTGTAAAATGAACTCACGAACAAGAAACCACATAGTAGCTTGGGCTTTGAGAGCAATTCGCGGACTATTTTCGATAAATCCAATCGATTCTTCACAGCACAGAGGAGCGGCCTGATTTCATCAAATTATCAAAGCAAGAAAAATATGTTAAATAAAACCTCAATTCCTAAAAAGGTCCACATCAAAGTTGGAATTGTTTGAAAAATTCCGATTGTACCAAATGGAAACATCAAGGTGTACAAGTCTGTAGGTTGCTGACCTGTGACAGGATTAGTTAAATTTGTCAAAAATTCGGCCTGATAAAGTGCATTGTTCCACGGATCGATTGTTTTAAGGGACGGAATAATCAGAATAACCATGGCAGACATATTGATAAAGAGTGTCATGCAAATGAACAACATGACATATTTTGTTCCAGCCACGTGACAACCAAGCACAAGACCAACAGTGAAGAACCAAAATAGTGGAGCAAAGTTTTGGTCAACATTGAATGCCTTAAAAAAATGGATTATTACTTGGTCTCTCCGGATGGAATCCGGCCAAAAAACTTATTACTGTTGAAAGAACAATTCCAGATTGCCATACAGCTTGAGCACCAAATAATGTATATTCCCACGCTTCGCATGTTCCAACTAAATAACCAACGTATGGACCAAATGCAGATCGAGCAAATGTTGCCATTCCTCCACTGAAAGGTAGCATTGTCATCATTTCAGCAACGATTGTCACCAAGGCCGTATACTTTCAATAAACACGTTTAAATTGTAGATTAAAAATATAAAAAACAAATTACCGCGAGACCTGCAATAACGGCAGAAACGATGACCGCACCATAACCCCAAACAGTTGCACTGTTCCAAGCGTTTGAACAGCCTTTGTTACAGTATTCAGATCAGTAAAAATTATGAATAACAAACCCAAGCATAGAATTAATCCGAGAAAATATGCGTACATCATCCAGTTATTTATAGAATCATGCTGCAGCCCTCTCTTCACCAAATATTCATCAGTGACCTCCTCATACTTACACGTATCTTCTCCAACAGCATGCTCAATGATGGAAAAAACTCTGCTGTGTGTAACTGCACTTCGTATAGATTGTGATCCGTTGAGTTTGAATCGCGAGCCGCTTTTCATTCCCAATCTCGCGATAGCTTCAGGCTGCAAGTGGTGGATTTTTATGGGTGTTGGTGAAAATTTATCAGTTCCCTCTACTTCATCAAGGTTTTTTGAGTTTTCATCTTTCAATTCTTCGTTTTTTATATTCACAGTTGTGACTATGTCTGAGTTTGTGCGTGTGTGAGCGTATAAATAATAAGTCTATCATACAATGAGAAACTACCAGAATTTCGAATATTTGAAGACACGGATTCAATATCGATGGCGAAGTTCTGACGAGCATTCATTTTGTGATTACTTGACAATTTCCTTGAAATTTGCAATGTTTATAAATGTTCTGCACTCTTAAATTTTGACTCCATATTTTTATTATCAAAAGTTAGCAAATGTATCCTTGTAGTTGTCGTGTCCCGTGGCGCCATATGGGGCAAAGTTCTCGTCATAAGTTTCAAACTGGGATAAATTGGTTTAATAATAATAATAATAATAATAATAATAATAATAATAATAATAATAATAATAATAATAATAATAATAATAATAATAAAAGAATGTTACATTGGAAGTATCACTTTCACCAGCAAGTTTTGGAACATATGGAGTTTGTATATCGAGTCTAATAAGCCTGTCCCAATCAATCGGCTCAAACCACTCATGAGTTTTGACATCTGCAGCACCCTTACGTAGGTTTCCAAAGCGTTTGGACAAATCAGGAGTGAGTAAGCATTTGCATAAATTTTTGGCCTTCTTGTCAAATCCTTCTGGGAAACGGAGCTTACAAGCAATAATTTTTTCAAAAAGTTTGATATTATCGTCGTCTGTAAACGGCGGAAATCCTGCTATCATCTGAATAAAAATATTTACTTAAAAGGAAAGTTACAATTTAGAAAGTTGAATACTTCATATATAAGAATCCCCAAGGCCCACCAGTCAACTGACTTTCCATATCCTTTTGCTTTTATCTGATTTTTCATGTATTATTATTATTATTGTTATTATTATGGTTGTTATTATTATTGTAAATTTAAATTTTTTATAAGAATATAAACAGTAAAGTCTTTAACGATTGAAACTTACAATCTCAGGTGCAAGATAATCAGGAGTCCCACTGTGTAACATTTATTACTGAAATGAAAAAAGATGCGGATTCTACAAACCATAAGGTCCAAGTCTGGTCATCTTTTATTAATTTTGCAAATCCGAAGTCAGTTATTTTAATGTGTCCTTTCGCGTCAATGAGTAAATTCTGAATTGGTTATTATAACCAAATTTTTTCGCCAGAGCTTGACACAAACCTCTGGCTTCAAATCACGATAAACAATGTGTCTCAAATGAAGATATTCAAATGCTAGAGTGACTTCTGCAGCATAAAGCCTTGCCATTCCAGTTTCAAATCGCTGTTTGTTGAATTGTTTACAAAAGTTCGTGGTATTTGAACACTTACTCCGCATCGCCGTAAAAAAGTAAAAAGCTCTCCACCTTGGATGTATTCAAGTACAAAGTATAAATGGCCGGCATCTTGAAAAGCGGTAAGCATTCCGACAAGAAACGGCATGTCGAGAACTGACAGAATCCTCTTTTCATTCAGAATATGTTCAACCTGGTGCATCTTAATGACATCAGACTTGCGCAGTGCTTTGAGAGCAAAATAAGTGCCAGTAGTCTTTAATTTAACCAAATGAACGCGTCCAAATGATCCTGTACCCAGAGTTTTTTTTATGTTGAAATCCTGAATATTAAATTCTTTGCGGTTCATTTCTTGCAAAGTATTTATGGCCAGTTCTTTCATAGATATGGCTAATTTTTTCTTGTGATGGTGGTGGGAAGTTGACACATGTTCATTATTGGGTGGAGTAACACCGGTGCCGGATTTTGACATCAACCGTCGCAGCAGATTTGGCTCTTTCGAGGATTTGGTGTCTTCTGGATTTTTTGATTTCGATGAAAACATTGACGAGAATGGGCGAGACGTTGATTTGATTGAGTCATTACGAGAAATGCTACTGCTTCGAGTATCAATAACACTCGTGTCTCCTGGAGTGCTCACTGAACTGATACTTGAAGCGATAGACTCTACTTCGCTGGTTGGTCGCGGCTCTACTTTTTTAGCATGTCGTAATTTTGGAGTTTCTTGAGGGGAATATATTTTTGACGACGACATGGTATAATAAGCTTCCACTATGACACGTCTATAGTCGAGACAATAGCGTGTTTCAGAAGAATATTCAATCAGATTAAAAATTTTGAAAACTAACCAGCTGTAATAAGAAGCCGTGTTTCTTTGTTCCAAAATTTGTTCAACAAAGAATCAAAATTCAATCATGTCCAAGAACACTGCAATCAAACGGCTGATGACGGAATACCGAGAACTCACAGTAAATGCGCCAGAGGGAATAACAGCGGGCCCTATTCGCGAGGATAACGTTTTTGAATGGGAAGCTCTTATCAGGTTTCACTCTTGTTTCACGCACCAACTTCAATACCAAAGCATTCACTGCAATTAGTGGACCTGCTGATACGCCTTATGAAGACGGAGTATTCGTGGCCAGTTTGCGGTTCCCGAATGATTATCCGTTGTCGCCGCCACAAATGCAGTTTGTTCCGCCACTCTTTCATCCAAATGTGTATGACGACGGCCGAGTTTGTATTTCAATTCTGCATGCTCCCGGCGACGATCCGCTGGGATATGAACTTGCGAGCGAACGGTGGTCGCCCGTGCAGTCAGTTGAGAAGATTCTACTCTCGGTGGTTTCGATGCTTGCTGAACCAAACCCAGATTCAGGAGCAAATATTGATGCATGTAAACTGTGGCGTGATGATCGCGACGCATTTAATGCTCGTGTGCGTCAACATATTGAGACCACCCTAGGCCTGTGAAATAACTAATGAAAGACTGCACTAGCAAATAAATTGGGGAAATAAAATTAAATTGCCATTTTTGATTGCACCAGCAAAATTTACAGATCGCAATAAAGCTTGTACATGTTAGATATCGCTCACAAACCTCTCATCCATAAGATATATATGTCAAAAATTTTGATTACCTTTATACAGCCACTCGTGACGAAGCATTGCGATTCAAAAATATCATATTCAGTTGCATTTGAAATAATGTGGACAAAAAAATTGCACTATGCAAGGGCTCATGAATTGCTAGGATTATGGAAAGATTTCATTTTATCTTAAACATGCCATTAAACATGTTGTGGCAATTACATCTTTGGCAGTTTCTTCAAAATACTGAAAAATTATTCGGCCAAATACTTGCCCCTGGTCTTGACTTTTTGATAGTGCTTCGGTTCACATATGTTGGGAAAGATATTGAAAGATTTAATAGTGCTAAATTTGCTATAATTTTCCACAGACTGGAATAAATTGACGATTTTATATTCAAATGAAAAACAAATAATTTTAAATTTAAGATTTTTTATTATTTGCCGAGGGAGGATAAAGATAAGAATGTCTGTGTTCGTATGTGTGTGTAAGTGTGTAGAATGGTGAGAAATATTGCCATCAGTATTGCGATCGACGATCTGGATATTCAATTATTTTCAGT
>JADGJH010000648.1:0-15728 GCA_027596945.1 Physocladia obscura
TGTGTTTGCTTGTGCTTGGTTGCCATGTTTAGACAGTGACAAGTGAATTTCTTCTTGTTGAATGTGCCTTCTGTTTGATATACTTTGAGTACTCCCATACTATTGATGAAACAAAGAAATGAGATGCAAGGAAGTCTCAAGTACTCCCCTCTTAAATATAGCTTCTTTCCTTTTTTAGAGCATATCCTCGTTGTCTTAACATTTTGCAATTATCAAACAACACTTTTTCCAAGAATACAATAATGTGTGGTGACCAATCAAATGAGTTTAACTCACATGTAAACTGCATAATTTCAAAGTCCCATATGAACATTGCTCTGCGTTTGAGACTTTTCCATGTAAATCCAGTTGCGTGTAAAATTTGCCAAATATACAATATGCTGATGCTTTTCTGGAATCATTTGCAGAATGCATCTTGGGCTTCATCCAAAAAAGATAGTGGGTGTGCAGTGAAGTATTCCACTAACCATTGCTTTTGTAATGCAGAAAACTTGCAATTGACAACTTTTCAGGGCCTTTTTGTCAACGTGGCATTTGATTCAAATTACTTAATCCATCAGGCAATTGTTTGAGGTGATTTTTGGAGGATTGCCCCAACCCTTTCCATTGACATGCAATGGAAATAGTAGTTGTAAAAGGCATGCACTCGCGTGTTTGCACTGGCTTGCACAGACGTAACTTGAGCCCAGAGTGATTCCATTGAAAACTCGAAAAAATTGAAGTTTATTCCATTTTCAAGTGAAAAATGACAATACAAAAAAAAAAAAATTACAGTACAAAAAACAAGAAACAACAAAGACACCATAGAAACAAACACACTATACCAAATAAAATATATCAATCTACTCCTTGATCAGAAATTCGAGAATGATCAACATCAGACGCATCAAAAATCGGTCCAAGAACGCTCTCATTTTTTGGAGTTTGTGGTTGCAAATTCAACATAATTCCATCAAAAATATATCTATTTAAACAAGTTGCTGCATCAAACGTATCCAAGTCTTGTAGAATACTTTGAATGCCTCTTTTCAGTTTACTAATTTGATTTTGATATTCTCATCAGCAACTTGCACATTATTACAAACTTCCAGCATGCACTTAACAGAATTGACTTGATAATCAAG
Source organism: Physocladia obscura (assembly GCA_027596945.1). Taxonomy (NCBI): domain Eukaryota; kingdom Fungi; phylum Chytridiomycota; class Chytridiomycetes; order Chytridiales; family Chytriomycetaceae; genus Physocladia; species Physocladia obscura. The sequence continues at coordinate 1,125 of JADGJH010000648.1, forward strand.
AAGATATGACAAGGAGGAGATTCATGTGCAGGTATTGTTTGAATAATTTTGTTGGCCCATTTTCATCAGATAAAATCTTGGGCCTACCTGTTGGGATGAATGTCACAAAGTTGGCAGATAACTGCTACAAAAATTTCTTCATTTTCAAGATCTAATCAGTTTGTTTGCACAGGTGCTGTTGCTGGCATAACTTGGCTTTTGAATTCTTCAAAATCTGCAGCAAAAATAAGATTTTGAGAATAATTATAAATGTATAGTTGGAGTACAGCACCCTCAGCCACTTTTTAGTGAACCCATGCAGAATAGTTTCTGTCATTTCTGAGACACTTCCCTCCACTATTGATCAATGTTTAATAGATCAAGAAAAGTAGAAATAAATAAATACCTGTACCAAATGAATACTTCTTATTTCCCTTCAGAAGTTCAACAAACTTGCAAATCTTGTTGAATACAATTGGATTTGTATCTTAGTGATAGCAATCACTGTCTTTCACAGCTTTGCCCTTAATATCATCTCAGAATGCAGCTAGTATATTCTGGCCAACTTCTTCAACTGTTTTGCCTTCCACAGTCATGTGGGGCCTTGTAATATTGCTGTGCTGCTTTCTACAGGTTGGTACCAGCTTGATTTTGTACTTCATGCCTTGGAAAAAATTTTGGAGAATGAGAAAACTTTTTCTCCTACCATTTGCATTTGGTACAAAACTCACAATACATTGGTTTGTTGAACTTTGTGACGTGTTCAATGCAAATTTTTATGGGAAAATCAGTTAAATTTCGCATCGGAAGATGCAGTGTTGGGGCCGAGCGTGAATACGACTTTGAATCAGAATACAAACTGTGACTATTTGAGCTGTTTGACGAATGCCGTTGAGGAATAATTGAGCACAAACGCACACGGCTTCGCTTAAACAGTGGAACACGTTGCCGCTACCACTGCCGACCACGCAACACAATCCAAACAAAAGCTATGCCGGCAATCACTCAGAATCACTATGTTTGTGAGGTTGGCGAAGCAGATTGCATAAACGCTGCAGCTGCTGCCCTTGTTGCTTTTATTACTATACTTAATGATGTCATCATTCCTCTCTTTTTTGGTGAAACAATTCAACAATGGAAGGTCAGGAAACCAGAAACATCAGCGGATACTCTGTCGGAACCGGAAACGGAAACGGCAGCGGAAGTGGAAATCGCGAAAGAGCAGCCAGAAAAAGCGCATGGAAACCGCGTCCGCCTCGCGATCTTCAATTCGATGTGCTGCAAAACTCGGCCCAAGAAATCCAACAAACAGAATCAGAACAACTCGAACCAAAGCAAAAAAGGCGCCCGAATCCGAATAAAGGACGGAAAATTAACAATCCCAATCCGCCGCCATTAAATCCAGACAGCAGTATCTCGACAGATACTATCAAACTCCCAGCAGCAAGTAATCAAGACAAACCTGTTCAAAGTGCCAGCCAATTACATGATGATGATTCTCAGAAGCCTGTCCATTTGAGTTCCACGCGTTTCCAAGATTTGGTTCAGCAAGGCGTGATTTGCGAGCCAACTGGCAGAGCGCTTAAAGAAGTTATTGGTCACGAGTTTCTCACACTTGTTCAAGAACAAACGATGCTTCAGATTCTCAATGGTCACGATTGGTAAGTCAATGATAATTTATTGTCTATTTAATATGATTTTAAGAATAATCTGCAGCCTTGCGCAAGCGAAAACTGGAACTGGAAAAACACTCGGTTTTCTTATTCCCAGTATTGAACGTTTGTATCGCTCTTCTTTTGCTGGCAACAGCAATAATAGCAAACCAAACCTCCCACCGCCAAATAATGTCTCAATTCTTGTGATTTCACCAACCAGAGAACTTGCTCAGCAGATTGCTGCAGAGGCAGAACAGTTACTTACGTTTTTACCGTTCAAAGTGCAAGTCGTAATTGGCGGTACAAACATGAATAGTGACGTAAAAAGACTCGAGAATCCTAATTTACGATGCGATTTGTTAATTGGAACTCCTGGCAGGCTCTTGGATCATTTGGAAAACTCTGGCCTGGTTTGTTTTTCCCTCATTATTTGTTTAATTTTATTTTGAGTAAATATATGAACAGAGACAAGCGTGTTCCAAGCTTCAAGTACTAGTTTTTGATGAAGCAGATCGTCTTCTTGACGCGGGATTCAAACGCGAAATCGACAAAATCGTTGGAATGCTCCCCACTCAAACCTCACCTCAACACTTTCGTCAAACTTTGTTATTCTCCGCAACAATTCCACCGCTGGTTAAACAAATTGCCAAAGCTGCGCTCCTACCAAATTACAAATTCATTACAACAATTGCTGAATACGAGTCGTCCACACACGAACACGTCCCACAACATTATCTACTCGTCGAAATGGAAGATATGCTTATTGCTACATACGCAACCATTTCGCGATTTCTCGAAACCAGCCAAAATGCGAAAATTATTTTGTTTTTTCCAACCGCGCGCACAACCCAGCTTTTTGCTGAGCTTTTGGTTGCCGCCAAAATTGAGGCACCTATTTTTGAAATTCACAGCAGACTCAATCAAAGTGCCCGTACAAAAGCTACCGACGCATTTCGTGTATGTTTGCGCGGGGTAATGGTTTCGAGCGATGTATCGGCACGAGGGATGGATTTTCCAGGCGTCACACATGTTGTTCAAGTCGGTTCGCCAGCTAATCGCGAGCAATGTATATTTTAACAGCATTCCTCCTCCTCCTTCTTCTAATCTGCTGATTTATATGTTTTTTCTTTTTCTCTCGTAGATATTCATCGTCTCGGAAGAACCGCGCGTGCAGGATCCGCAGGATCAGGTTTACTTATTCTCGGAACTTTTGAATCATTCTTTCTCAAAAAACATCTCACCGGAATCCCCATCATCCCCGCCAAAAGTTTTCCTGACCTCTCCAACGCATCATTTGCGTCCATCGCCGTTTCCCATGCACTTACACAAATCTCTGAAAGTACAAAAAGCATGGCATACGCAGCTTGGCTTGGATTTTACAATGCGCTTGTGCGGGATATTGGATGGTCCAATAAACAGCAGCTTGTGGAGATGGCGGGACGGTATGCTGTTGAGTGTTTGGGGTGTGACAGTGTTCCGGGGATTCCGAAAAAGACTATTGGAAAAATGGGATTGAAGGGTGTCAAAGGACTCGTTATTTTAGCCGATGACAGTGGAGGTGGTGGCCGTGGTGGTGGTGGAAACAGTGCTACCGCAAGCCATGGTAATAGCAGCCAAAGTAAGGGTAAAAATGGTGCTAAAGGTGGTGTTAAAGATGAGAGTAATGCAGAAAGAGTATCCGCCAGAAATAATTTAAGCAGAGTTGGTGGAGGTGGTAATGGTGCTGAAAATGAAGCAGGTGGTTTTCGAGAGGAAGTTTCTGAAAGAGGCGGCCGTGGGCGTGGAAATTCAAATCGCGGAGTACAAAGAGATGTTTGGGTTAGCAACAACTGATTTTTGGATTTCTTATTTCTTCAATTTTATTTTGAATTCACAAGAAACTTGACAAATTGCAATACTATATTGTTTACGTTTTCATTTTCATTTTAATTTTAATTTTTTTACATCAATTTATATTGATCCATGTTCAAAATCTTGGTAATCTAAATTTCAGTTTTCGACTTGAATTATTGCTTGATAACCTCGTTGAAACGACAAAGTGGTACAAAACTACAAAATACAGCATAAAAGCATATTTTCTTCAAAATTCAAACTATTTTTTGTTGCAATGGTAAATTGAAGCGTTTCTTCTGTGGTTCATAATAAAAATTGATGGATTGAAACCTTTCCAATCTAGAAGAGTTAAAGTTAGTGTTGAAGCTTCTCCAGTTAATTTCTGCATTCAAGCTCCTTAAAAAACAAGATCAGAATTTCGAAACAGTTTTCTTGAAATCTTGTTCGGAAATCAGCAGATTTTAACCATTTGAAAATAACGAAGCTGCCGCAGTTGTTTAACATATTTTTTGACGCAGCTTTCAAACTTATAAATTGCTACTAAGTAGTCACCACTCCCAGTGAAAATATTTGTAGTATATACCGATTTGAACAGGTAATCATTTCAACAATCTGTGGCGACTGTTTTTGACCAAACCATACAATATGTACACAAAGAAGAGCAAGTTTCCAATTCCAGAGATTGATTCAATTACATAACTGTTAATTCGCTCCATCATTAACTCAAAAATATTTTTATAGAATTGTCGAATAAATAGCTTTCAGAGTCGCAACCCCTCCCACACAGCCCACACACACTTTTCTGTGAGACTTCTCTAATAAATTTTTAAATTGTTTGTTGCGGCAAGTGACGAATTAACTCAACTTTGAACTGTGTTGAGATTGTTCACTTAAATATAGTGAGGCATAATGTGTTTGATTTTCAGGGACATTCTAACTGAAAAATGACACCATTCAAACAACTATTTATTTGAATTCATTGATAATTAATTTTATTTATTTTCTTTTTTATTATTAAAACGATGACTGTTACGATTCCATCCACAAGTGTGAGAAATTGATTCTTGAAGACCCTCCAAATTGGAACAATCTATAAAGACCCACAGAATGAACACCACTATGAAGTACAAGAGCAAAAGATTAATACCACCTTATCCAAAGTGGGAGTACCATGCTTTGGTTCAAATCAACCTCTTGTTATTAAAGTACCTGATAAATGGATGAAAATGGTCAATCCAGCGAGAGCCAATATCAACCAATCAATGAAGGAAAGAATCAGTGAGCTGGAAGAGACTGATTGCAATCAGAACTGAGAGAGGCAACTGACCCAGATTTTGACAAAATATCTATCATTGAAATTAAGCACTCATTACTTGATAAGATTAAACAACTAATGAATGGAAATGAATACTTTGAGACAGATAGCGAAATTTACTTTGTAGACAAGAACTAGGTGTATTTCACAAGAACAAAACAAAATGCTGACAACAAGGCAAGATTGTTGAGAATAAAGACAGAAATGATGCAAAAGGGAGACACTAACCTATGCAAGGAACTTCATGATAATCAGCCTGCAATACAAAAGCAATTGTATCACCATTTGAAGCAAGATGTTGATGAAGAGAAGATTGTGTCAATGAAGCGACAATAATTGTCATCTGATTCAACTCCTTGTGCCAGGTATATGTGCTCAAGAAATTGTCCCATTGCATCAGCACTTGAACTCCTGGTACTATTTGATTCTTTTTGTTTGGTGGTTATGTATACAGAGTTGAACTTTTCAAGCTCAATGAAAACAGGTTCACTTGCATTTGAAACACATGGTGTATGCACTGTTGATTTGATGATTGTATTCTTGGGCATTGATTTGATGATTGTGATTGTGGCAGAAGATGGTAACCTTCTCAAAGCAAATTTCAATACTTTGCAGTTTTCATTGGTACACAATTCCAAGTATAGCATTAAAGCAACTTGCAAATTATTACAATTCAATTAAATTCTTAAATTATTAACTATAATATTGGCCAACAAATATATGAAATATGCCTTGGCATTATAAGATAAAATTTGCTCCAACAGTTAATAGATTGAAAGAAACCAAATTTTTTGGAGCCTCAGAAAAAGTTGCCGTTTTCAACTTTGTTATCAAGGTTAAAATTTCTGAACAAGTAAACCATCTCTTACTCCTTAAAATCTTTCTCACCGTAAAAAATGAAAACTCAACTTCAATAATATAAACATATAACAGCTTATGTACAAAAACAAAAACCACAATTTTTTATCTTTTACTACAAACACACAAACACTCACATCCAAATTTTAACTATGTAACAGTGCGCTTTGTTCGCCGCCGCCACCATTTGTTTCATTTGCACCTCCAGTTACATCAATATTCGCATGAATACCAGCGGTATTTCCATTGACCGCAGTAGCAGCAGCAGCAGCATTCATGTCAAACGCTGCAATCGCCGCCTTCTGTTTCATCATCATTTGATATTGATACGCCATAAATTGTTGACTTGTGACAGTCTGACCATTTGGCAGTGTCACAATTCCGCCAGTACCAAATCCCACACCACCGCCGCCGCCGCCGCCGCTACCAATACTTCCACCAGTGCCTCCAATTCCAGCCATCATATTACCGCCAGTTGCTACCATACCGCCGTTGTTTGCATTTGCATTCATTTGCGCTTGTGCCATTACCATACGGATTCGCTGGTGAGTTATGTAATACTGCTGTTGCATCAATGGCGGTAGGTTTTGAACTCCACCAACTGCCACTGCTTGGTTTTGGAGTTGCCGAAAAGCCATTAGTAGTTGTGTGGGAGTCGGTTGTTGCTGTTGTTGTTGCTGCTGTTGCTGCTGTTGCTGCTGCTGTTGTTGTTGGAAAAAAAGCTGTTGCTGTAGTTGCAACTGCATATTGTTATGACCATTGGCCGACATCATTGCCATTGCTTGCTGTCGAAGCATCATCTGCTGATGCGCTGGAAGCATACTGAATTGTGCATGCGGATTTGGACTGTTGTTACTGTTGCTATTATTGTTATTGTTGTTGTTGTTGCCGTTGTTGTTGTTGTTGTTGTTGTTGTTGCTGTTGTTGTTGTTGAGAACAGTGGGTGTTGTCCCGTTTGTGCCATTCAAGTTTCCTGATGTTGGCGGGTTTGGTGACAATGGTCCTGGCCCTCCTGGAACAGCAATTGGCATTGCGGTGGAAGTAACCACGGTATTTAATCCGTTTTGAAGTGGCGTCGCAGTTGTGGCTGGGTTTGGTTGGGGTGTGACTGCGGAATGTCCAGTAACATTTAATTGCGTTTTAAATTGTTGAGCTTGCTGAGCTTGGGACCTGCTGCTCTCAAGCATATTTTTAAGTTTTTGAGCGCGTTCATCGAGAACTGGTGGTGGCTTTTTGGGTGCCTTTGGAGCAGCTTTCTTTTTCGTAGCAGTTGCGGGTATCACTCCGTTAGCTGTTGATGTGTCAGTGCCAGAACCTTGAGGAGCATTTCGTATGACCTCGTACACCGGAATTGGTGTTTTATTTGCAAGTGGATCTGCAGTCGGCTTGGGAGAAATATGGTCGGGATATGTCGGCTTTGTGAGATAATTCTGAATATCTTCGCCAACTGGTGATAAATAAAATGCCCGATATGCAACGTTTCTAGAATATATTAAATCTGGTTATTAAATCAAAAGTACCCCACAAGTCAAAATTACCGAAGAGTGTCTTCCATTTCAACAACAGTGTCTCCAAATTCTTGTTCTAAGGGTGACTCAAACTTCCAACACTGCGATCGCTCGTTATTTTCGTCAGTCGATTCACGCTTTTCCTGCACTAGATCAAAGCGTCTGTCAAAGCACAACCGACCACCACGACCGATCCTCCGTCGACCATGAGATATGCATTGATAATGATTAAATGAATTATGTTCCAATTTTTTTGTTGAAATCGCTAAATCGGGTTCGGGAGTAGGAAGGTGCGAGGCACCAGTATGAAATATTGTGGCTGGAAGAAGAGATTCCCAAAATTTATATCCCGGGCGACTCTGGGGAATAAACGGATCCTGATTAAAAATTATAATTCGTTACCCATGAAGAGAAAAAGTTAACTATTTTAAAAATGTACCTCAGTTAAATCCATAAATCCAGCCGCTTCATCATCGGCCTTCCGTCTTCTGACTTGCTCCGCGATCCGAGCTTCCTCAGATACAGAATCCATTGGTGACTTGATATCTAAAAGCTCGGTACTCGGGTTGCGAATCTTAATTTTAATTGAAGACGGTCTATGCAAACAAAGATACAAAAGGAAAAGAGGATCAGGTAAAAGGTAAAGAAAAAGAGAGATAAAAAAGGGCACAAACCTGGAATCCTCTGCCGCTCGCCTATTTTTCTTTTTTTTGTTTTCATCTGTGTCCGGAACTCCAAATGTCCGCTTTAATTTTCTCACCAAAGTCCTTTTTTCAAAGAACGCAGTATCCATTGTCAAAAGCTCCCGGCGCACCTCCTCGCGTGACCCAACGTCTTCAAGAAGATTTCGTGCAGCCACAAGATCCGCATGCAATTTTTTCAACTTGTCAAGACTCACAAGGTCAACTCGTTTTGTGTGCTTCCGCTGTGACCGAATTTCACGTTTGCGGAAGCAAATGTACGGATCGCCATCATCTTGCTTCGAATTTGCAGTAATATCGTCTACGCGTAGTGGGGCTGTGATTGGACGGCCTGGCGTCATGTTCGTGACTGAGTGGCGTTGGGAAGTATATCGCCGGTGAACCCAATGATGGAAGATTTTTTCAAAATTGGCGATGGAAGTAGAAAGAAGTAGCGGCTCGTTCAATTCAAAGAATCCACGAGCTTCATCTAAGCCAGGAATGTCTGCCACATGCAACTACATTTGTTTAAAAAAGTGTTCAAAAAGAAACAAAAAGAAATTACTTACTCTTTCACTCCCAAAGCGTTCAAACGTGTACATGTAGATCTCAAATAGATCATCACTTGGAACTTCTTCAAAATCTTCGGCAGCACTGCCTCCACTCTTGAGTTGTTGTTCAGACTTCCACTTTGCCAGAAATGCATCGTCAGTTTCGTCCAGACAATACGGACAGCCAACATAATCATCCATCTGGGCACTGAACTTGATCAAGGCCTTAGGGACTTGGTAAGTACGGGAGTAAAATATTTCATAGTCGGTGAAAGGTTGTGAAGCATCTGGAGTTGGGATCATTGTTGTGTTTTTTTCGACGCCAGCCAGGTTTGCATTCAGTGCGGCTTGCAAATGATGTTCCTGAAAACAATCAGTTGAAATTATTTAATAACATTTACAGCTTGAAGGAGAGGTGTTTTCACAGCGAAGAATGGAGATTAGCGATGACTCACATCTTCCTCCTCCTTATCAACACCAGTCTTGATTGTAGTTGGAATACCGCGACCCAACGAAACCGTCTCGTCGAGGTCCGGACACTCCGAATAACGCAGCACACACAAGCGACGCTTGAAATCCACTTTGCGGGAACGCAGGGCCATTTAGTATTATCACAGTGGGCGGGTGGTATTTTAAATTAAAAAAAAGCAAAAAGACTGCTTTAAGGGTAGTGCTTTGGAGCTCTGTGGTCCTGTGATGGCAGCTGTTCAATTAGTGACGGCCTCCGGAAGATTGGCTCAAGCTTGGTAGAGTTCTTGATTGGATGTTGTGCTGTGTGGTTCTGGATTGCCAAAATTCACGTGTCTTCGGAAAATTTTCCGTACACTATCTTCCTTTCTTTCTGTTTCCAATCCTCCCACTCTTGGGTATTTTTTCACTCTGAAAACATCCATCACCCATTGTCCTTATGCCCCTTTGAGTATGGCACCTGTTGGGATGCATCAATACTTTCTTTTTCAAAGCGAAAGCACTCACAACACAAATTCCTCATCAAAAATTTTTTTTGTACCTCTTCCTTCCTTTGTTTTAAACCAAGGATTCGCGTCGGAGAAATCGGTTCCGGCAAATGACAAGTTATCTATTTCGTGAAACTATAAGATGATAGTGTGTGCAAATGTATATGCGTGACTGCGACATTATTACTTCGTCGATAACATCAACCCATCCATGTTACCGTTCGCTAGATCACAAAGTTTTGTAAGTCCGACAGCAGCACGGCGTAAAGAAGTGCTTATGCGCGTATGAATATGAGAGGCGAGAAGGAGTTTGTCCGCGCAGTTTCTGATGATGTTACGTGGATAAGGGATTTGATAGCATTTGCAAAGTATAGGCGCAGGTATTTACCAGACTGACTGAAAGACACCAAACTCAATATGCTAAGAAAACAAGCTCGGATGCCGCACTCACGGCGTCTTCAATAAGTGAAGTTTCCGATTGAGTTGGTGGCATGTCAATGAGTTTGACAAAGAAAAAAATTCGAAATTCTAATGCTGACACGACGTACTCTCTCAAATTAACAATCATACTCGCCATTATTTATAATTTTCTGTATTCCCAACAAACTTCCCACTTTGATTTCGTCCACAGCACCAGCTTCCAAATACCATCAGCATTTACAACTGACCAAGATTCATCAAAGCATCACTCCTCCGCTTTTTGAAAGACAAGAGCAAGATCGACGTAATCGAAGTTGCCACCCGTGATGTGAAACGTAAACTTCCGTTATAAATGTTTCAGTGAAAAAACTGTTGTTTATTGAATAAAGACTATTGCTTTTATAAACTTTCCAATTATGAAACAAACTTGAAACCAAAACACTTCCGTTACAAATCCCATTAGCCACTTTGAACCTTCTGTTGTTTCTTCCTTGCCTTCGTTTCACAACAATCCGAAAATGAATTATTCAAGTATCTGGCACGAAATCACTCCTTCAACTAATTCCCCTCGCAACTGCTTTCTATACATACTTGTCAGACCTGTTCCGCTTCCATGAGTCTTCAACAATGTTAATATTTTAAGCAATCAGTAGGCGAGTATCGATTAAAAATTTTATGAGTCAAAGCGTGCTGAATAACTCTACATTGTACCCGTAACTGATGCTCCATGCGGCCTTGTTCATCGTCGCTGTGAAATTCTTCAGCATCAAGCGCAATTAAAAGCTTATTATTTTCGTCAGTATGGATGAAATTGCTGCAATTATCGTAGCTGTTGTTGTTGACGAGATTATTGGCCGGTGGCGCTGGACGGAAGAGCGTCGAAAAAAGCCTGTACATCAATACCGTAGTAGATACAGTTAACAGAGTCTACTGCAAGCTCAAAGGATTTGTTTCGTTCGTTTTGTGGAATGCGGTGGGCAACAATATGCTGAGTCTGTTGTTCACACCATTGTTGGATTTGTGTTCATTTTTTGTCCAACCCTAAATTCGAAAAAAATTAATGTAAAAGGAAAGAAGTCAAACTAATCCTCCAAAATGTATCAAAAAATTCCAAACGACGCTTAGAAAGTATTGAATAAGGAAAAAGAGACAACTTGGATATTTCCAAAAATAGATTCAGGAACTTACGAAAGATTTGTAACAAACTTTGTATTTCCAGCTTTTCCTCCCAAAATTCAACAATAGCAACTCCGCTACCTGTCACAAGAAGTTTAACAATAGTTAGATCTCTTTAAATTCTTTCTGAGTTCCATTCGATTGTGGTATTATTGTCATATTTCCATGCCGAAATTTATCCAATTTGTCTAATTGGTATCTATTTGATTGGCTGCCAAATTCGAATGAAGATTATTGAGTTTCGGAAAAATTTCCAAATTTAATTGGCCAGTATAAGACTGGAAGGAATAGTTAGGTTTTCCTTGAGTTCATTTCGTTGGATTTTCATTTTTTGGTCCAGAAAATCAAATACAATATGGGCCGTGATATTAGAGACTACAAACGCATCTTTGTCGGCAAGCGCTTCTCGGCTATTTATATCCATTGTGTCTAATGTTTTTTGCAGGAAAATTGCCGCGAGATGTATCGGAACGTGAGATTAAAAAGTATGTTAAGCGGTTTTGTTTCATTTTTCGCCCAGTTTTAATATCGTATCGCTTCGAATCAGACACTTTGAAACTTACGGTCACTTGAGAGAAATTCGCATCCTCGTTGGTTTTGCTTTTGTTGAATACGATGACCATCGAGACGCAAGGTTACCAATCGTTCACTTTCTCATTTTACAACCCCAAATACTGATTTCTTCTATTTTTATTTCCATTACTATTCCAGAGATGCTGTCGAGAAACTGGACGGCACACGCTTTCTTGGCGACCGGTATGTCATATAGCTTTTACTTTTGCGACAAACCCTTATTTTTTCAACGACAGAATCATTGTTGAACCTGCCAAAACGCAGCGTGATGACCGCGACAGGGACAGAGGAGACAGGCGTGGCGACAGGGACTCATACAGAGACAGGGAACGAGTGCCAAGAGGAACGGGAAACAACAGACTCAAAATCGAGAACCTTGTAAGAACTATTAGATTTTTTGTCACATGTTGTAACCAATTCATTAAACTCTAGCCGGGACGCATTTCTTGGCAGGTTGGTTTCTTATATTTAATTTTCTTTTTTTGGACTAGGGACATTCTACATTCTCTGCGACAAAGCGATTATATTTATATTCTCCTGTTCTGCGTCTTCTGTATTGGGGTCTGCTGGATCGCTCTCTTTCTCTTCTTTTTCCGCTTCTGTGTATTGTGTTGTTTGGCTTCCGCTGACACTCTTGATCACTACTTTGGCTTTGGCTTTCGTTTTCGCTTTTGGACTTCCTGGGCTTCTCTACCCAATTTCTTTCTCTCTCTATCTCTTTCTTTGCCTTCTTAAACGGGAAAAACCTGAACATTTATTTCGCGGGGCCTGCATTGGAAGAAAACAAGCATCAACTCTTTTCTGCCTTTCGTTTTTTCGTTAATCCATACTTCTTTTTCTATCTGTCTGTTCGTTTCGCTTTTCAATTACAGACGCTGAAGGACCTTATGCGCAAGGCAGGTGAAGTCACATTTACTGACATTGACAAAGATGGATACGGGTTTGTTTCACTCTTTCACTCTTCTTTTTGTTTTTACCTGATTTTTTATTTTCGCAGAATCGTTGAATTCTCCAATGCAGGTGATATGGATGAAGCCATCAAAATTTTCGATGATTACGAGTATGAAGGCCGTCGGTTAATTGCCACTGAGGTGAATACCATCTTTTTCTTTTATGACTTATTCCTTATTCTGATATTGGACTAATAGGTCAAGTCTCGTGGCAGTAGTGACGACCGCAAAAGAAGATCAAGATCTAGATCCAGATCTCCAAGAAGAAGTAGCGGTCACTCGCGTAGTCACAGTAGTAGTCGCAGCCGCAGTCACAGCCCGCGTCCATCATCTCGTAGAGGCCGCGATACTTCTGAAGAACACGATGATCGTGATGACAAAAAAAATATTGATCGCGGTGATGAGCAACCCAGCCGTGCGGATTTTGAGGAAAAGGAAATTGACAGACGTAGTGATGAACTTGATGATAATGACCGCTGATTAAAAAAACAGGAACCATAGCCGGTGCTGTCTTTTTTTCCACTCCCCATCCTTTCTCGTATCTTATACTTCTGTTTTTCTTGTGTTTCAAGTGATCCCAAAAAAAAAATATATATATATATATATATATTAAATAAAATAAGAAAAAAAAAATTGATCCAAATTTCTGCATGTTTCCTACGAAAAGAGAAAGAAAGAGTATATGGTTATATACGGCAATCACAGTATCTCGTGTAGGATGACCTGAAATTGCAGCTAGTTATCAACTATACCTATTATCAACAGGAACCTATTTGACGGCAAACTTTGAGATTGGATAACTGTCTCAAAAATAAGTTTATGAACCAGAAAATCCAAGTAAGCACTTTTCTGCGCGCATTCTATGATGGAGGTTGATCCTGGTACTTTAATTTTTGTTTTTTTTTGTTTTACAATTTTCAAGGATCAACATGTTCTCAACTGCAGCACGCGAAATTTCTCCGTCAAAGTCATCCAAGACTTCACGTGCTCAGCAGCCGTCCAGAGTAACGACAGGAAGCTCTGTAAAAAATCGGGATGGAAGTGGTGCAGGCGATAGAAATGAGAATAGAAGCCTCAAACTCCTCAAACCTAGTGTATCATCATCAATATCCTCAGTAACAGCAACAGGACGTAAAATAGCACCAGCGGCAGAAAACCCCAAACTTTGTCTGTCTTCAGCGTCAACAAAAATATCAAATAGAGACACACCGAAAGCGATTTTGGATCTTGGTTTGGGTTCACATCACGAAACGTGACTATTTATTATTTTTTTATACCTTCTCGTTTAATTTTATTATTATTTTTTTTTTATTATTATTTAAATTTCACATCATTAGTGCGTTTAGCGCTGCTTATTCGAAAGGCGGATTTCCTTGCCGTCTGGAACATGGATCTGTAAAACACAAGGTGTGGCAAAAAACTAGTACATTTCTGGAAATTTTTGATTTTTCTGTTTTTTGATTTTTTAGATTTCATGGACTCAACCAGTAACATCCCTCGACTACAATCCACTATTATTAACACTAATTGAAGGCCTCCGAGAAACTAAGCATCCGTTCTTGTTTCTTGTGCCAACAGCCCTTAAAGAAATGATTTTAGCACCAAACGCAAAGTAAATAAAAATTTTTTGAATATTATTTTTTTTGCTGATTTATTGGTAGGCAAAAAATTCTTCCATTTTTACCCTCAATAGTGCCAGGCCTCCGCCATGCGCTCGCCTCAAAACACAAGCAACCAGTTCTCTCAGCACTCTCGACAACAGCATATTTAGCCTCGTGTACGGGAAACGCAATGTTATCTGTTCTACCTGCGTTGATTCCACCGATTGCAAAGCATGTGCATGCATCTCGCGACGTGACAATTCGTGACGCTGGAATGGCATGTTTGCAAGGAATTGAGAGCGGTATTGCGTTTGGCGTAGTCGGGGTTCATGAAAGTGAATGTAATGGTGGTGTAGGCGTTGATGTGGGTGGGAGGATTGTGGCTGTTGGAGAGTGGATTGGCGTTGGTGGCGGGGAGAAGGGGGTAGGAGGAACTGATGGAGTTGAGGCTTTACGGATGATTCGAGCCAAGATTCCAACATATTCTTCAGTGTTTGGGTGATATTTTCATGTTTTTTTTTCCGTTTTGCGAATTCAAAAGTTTTCACC
>JADGJH010000649.1:0-15724 GCA_027596945.1 Physocladia obscura
CAATGTGTTTTTTGTTTGCTTTTTTATATTAAATAATTTGTTGGAAATAGGCCGCGTTGCAAATCTTTGATTCCTATTTTTTTTTTTTTTTTGTTTTAAAAAAAAAAAAAAAAAAATCTTCGCTGAAACTTCATTACCAATCACTATAGGCCCGAAAATTCTGTTCCTGGATCAAATTTGGTTTCCGACATTCATGGAAGCGACGGAAAAGCTGGAACTGCTACTGGCGCAATTGTTGGGACAGGTGGATATGGCAGTGGAGATGATGCTATTGTTAAAGGAGGCGGTGAAGATGGTGAGATGTTGATGGAAGCTGGTCTTGTTACAGTAGAATTCCAAGAGAGACTCATTGGGCCCGCGGTTTATATCTTCTTGTGTGATGAAACACGTGTTGCATTCCGAGGATATATTGTTTGATGGTCAAGGCATGGAAACAGACTATTATTTTATTTTTTGAAGGTGAAATATCAAGGAAAAATCAAGTTACAAAGAAAGAGCTCTAAAAACGGAGAGAGTAAACAACAAAATTTTTATTGGCGAAATGACTTTTGATGAATTTGAATGTTCTGTGGATATTAATTGCTCCGTTTTTTTTAAGGGCAGTATTTGATGGCATCTGCATCACGTTCTTTTCTGACCGCATCCAAAAATCGCATAACACGCTTGACTTGCGCGTCAACAACCAAGCCTTCTTCATAGCCAGCGCCAGTGCAACAAAAATTTTTGTCATTATTACGCGATGAGAACAAATAGTTCAAGTGCTTCTGATGTTGGTTTCTAGCTTGTGAGACCTGCGAATAACTCATTTGATATTGTATTAGTGAAGGCAGCATATGCCAAAACGTAAAATCTGGCCAGTAGACATTCAGAAATTTTATCTGGCAAGCGTTTGAAGCCTAGTTATAAAAAAAATTTTAATATCCTCTCATGTGTTACAAAATTGGTTTTCTCAATACGTTGAATAAATTTTTCCTCCGCTTTTTTTTTTCGGTCTTGGCTGTACTCAACGTTCTTGCCATACTCGATGGTATCTTATTTCTTTTTTCTTCTCGATTTATTTACCTGCCACAGCATAAAATCACTCAGCCGAACTTCTCCACTGGTCCGCAAAAGAATATCAACATCGCCGCTGCCACTGATACTATCGCTGTTGCCGCCAGTCCAAAAGCATTTTTCCAAAACCTCTTGGCTGATATCATCAGAATCAAGAATCCCGTCTTCAACACCCCTAACAATGGTACGCACGGCATACAAGATTTCTTCGCGACTAGTGTATGGCATGCAAATATTGAGGATTGCGTTGGAATTTGTCGCAGTCATTTTCGCGGCGAGGCTGGCGGCATGTTTCACGGGCGGCGGAAGGAGATCCAGACGACCGTAGACGCGAACAGCAATGCCGTGTTTTTTGACGATGTCGCTATTTGTGATGATGATGCAATTGGTTATAATTATATTTTAAGTATTTACACACCTGTTTGAGGCAAACTTTTGAAACTTCTCAGTACTGAGCGACATGATGGGATCAACTTCGCTAACTTTGTCTCTACTGAAGTTTTCAGTACTAAAAGCATAGACGGTCACAGTTTTGACGCCTAGTTTGAGGCACCAGTCAAGAGTCTGTTTAAAGACAAAACGAACGAATGAAGGGCAATAACAATTGAAAGACTGATATCGATTGAACGAAAAATTTGACGGATTTACTCATACCTGCTCGAGCGCATCGGCGCCTTCTGCATGGCCGTGACGGACTTCCAAGCCGCGATTTTTCGCGAAGCGCCTGTTTCCGTCCATAATGAAAGCAACGTGGTTGGGAATGGGGCCGAGTCTGGCGAGAACAAAGATTAGAGACAGAAATGAAGGAAGGAGTCGCTGCACCTGATGAGGCGAAGAAGAATGGCCATTGAATACTGGTGAATGTGGTTGTTTGCGGCAGAGCAAAAGTTGTAGAAGCTGTAGTTGTGCTTGTAGTTGGCGCTGGTTGGAATGCGGTTACTGTTGTTTCTAGTTTGTATCGAGTGGAGCGGAGTGGCTGAATAGAGGCCGAGGCCCAGGCCCAGCACGGCGAGCAGCACCAGCAAGAGACTGCTGGCTTTCCGGTCACCGTCGACAAACGCCACCAGACCGCCTGCTGCTGCCGCTGCCAGCCCGACTGCGCCTCCAACGCCGACGCCGGCCCCGACCCCAGCCATGCCAGCCGATGCCGCCGGCGACGCTTGCGCAACCTGCGATAGCGAAGCCAGTGTCATCGAATTTCAAGGTGTCAAAAACTCAATAAATCACGTGTCTGAAGACAACTTCCACGCTTTTTTCTCTTTATTGCCACATGCTCAAGCAGTGTGTCGTTGTTGTTTACTTTTTCTTGGCTGCCGGCGTTTCGGTCTCTCCCTGTTTTGATTCCATCCATAACGCAATGATCCATCCAATGAATAAAACATTAACACACTCAAAAAATATCTCGGGATTTAATTTTACTTACGAGTGCAAACGTCAGGTATGAGTCTCCGCTGAATCTGTATGACTCAGAGTCAATCGCAACTATTTTTTTCGTTTGCTTTTAGTAAAGTTATCAAACATCACTCTAATTCCATAAAATTTCGCTCTTATCAAGTAATGTATGCTACCGCAATTTCGTGTGAATAATAATAATAAACCACAACGACCGCAACAATATTAATAATAATATTATTATCATTATTATCATTATTATAAATATTACTTAACTGTTCAAAACTGCTGCCTTTGCAGCTTGTTCTCTGTTGTAAGCACCCTCGAACGCAACCTTAGCTTCCTCAACAAGGTCGGCGTATGCCCTGAATTCAGATTCCTCGTTTTGCTCTCTGACATACAACGAAAGGGACTTCTGGCGCGTGTAGCCGTACACTCCTCCAAACAAAAGTGCTCCCCAGCGGGCAACCTGAATTTGGTTGAATTAGTCACCATTTTTTTGATGTAATAGTGCGTGGGCCACTGAGTGAGTGAATGAGTGAGTGTATGATTTAGTGAGTTAGTGAATCAGAGCGATTTAAGAATGATTACGCGAAGGTGCGATAATGTGCATATGCGCGCAACGATGCAATAATTCGTTAATTCTTCCTCGATTAGTGGTACCGAAAATCGATCCAACGAGTGAGATCCCAATAGAAATAGCGCTTATTTGATCAAGGGCTTTTGCTGTGTTCCAGTTTTCTCTTGTCCTTTTTTTTTTTTGTTTCATTTCCTTCGTTGTTTGTTCGTTTCAGCAGACAGCTCCAACAACGAGTATGTCACTCTTTTTACATCCTATCTCCCGCAAATACCGTTTTCGTTTTTAAAGATTATTTAACGAATCTCCATCTGGTAAGGAAACCGAAATAGGAGAAAGAAGACGATACCGCCGAGAAAGGAAGGAATGGAAACGTTCGCAAAATAGAGACACCCTCTTAAACGTTCATTTTGGCGGTGGGGTTGGTGCTTGAAGAATACTCACGTTCAAAGAAGCAACGTTGACGACAGACATTTTTTCCAAAAAACGAAAAAGGAAAATTCAAGAAGTGCATGGAGTGTATCTCTAACAAACTAAACCCCTGCAAACAGCCCTGACGTATGTTTTGTTTTCAATGTAAAGCGGTAACCTTTACTTACGTTATTAATTTTCAGCCGCTTTTCCTCAAAACACTCTTCACGATCATGATTACTTTGTCATGGATGGAGTTTTGATTTTTTCGGTTTCTCATGGAGAGTTTGATGCTTTGAGGTAATATATTAATGTGTTTAGGGATAAATGTTGTCAATCTCGTAACTGATGCAAAAGATCTGATTCAGTGTGAATACAATCAAAGCTACAAGGAGGTTGAAAATTCGCAGGTTCAACGGCAGGCAAATTGTCAATGAATATGAAGGAATGAAGCTTCATTCCATTCAGCAAGACTCGAGCCTTTAGTTCTGTGACAACCGAATAGCTCACTAATTTCACAAAGTTGCTTGTTGAATTTGAAAATAGACATTACTATCAGCCACAAGTGATTCTTTCATTGCGTATGGCGACCAGTCATTTACTCGAGGAGTGAAGCCATGTCTTTCACAAGTTGCTGTCTCGTTTACTTAATAAGGGCTTAAAAAATCATATTTTAATCAAAAGCACATCTCCTTCCAGTTCCAACTACGAAGGCGTAAATTTCCTCTACATCTCTAATACTCAAACCACCACCAACTTCCTCCCTCTCATTTCTTTTAATTTTTACTTGTTTTCTTCTGACTTCTTCATTACCATACAAACACTCCCATATTGTTCGGAGCACCAGTATTTCCCGTTGACATAAGTCTCTGTCATCTGCTGTTAGAACATCCAAAAGCCTTTCAAGCTCATTTTTGCTTATTGCACGACCTGCTTGTATTAACCCAGCCACCGACACACGCCAGAAGACATTGCCTAAGTGATAACTGCCGTTACTACCATGAGTATGAATTTCTTGCAGAAATAATGCGATTGCTGATGGGCGAGACTTTTCAGGAATAAGAGCAACAAGAGCATCGACTGTTGTATCAATCATTGGATTTTTTTCACTTCCCTTGACTTCTCTTGCTTCGTCCGACTTTACTTTTTGTGCGTCAAGGTACAAATCAAAAATTTGGAGAACATTTTCCAGATATTTCGCTCTTGCTGCTGCATCAACTACTCCCATTTCTTTATATGCAGACACAAGGGCAACAACTGAATCAGTGAAATGCTGCTTGGAAGAATAGTTCCATTGCCTCTGTTCATAATTTTGTGTCTCTGAAACCAACGATATTAGCATTGACATCGCTGAAAACAGAATGGATTTTGCAGAATCAACAGCCGTTATATTCGATTCTTTAACACCAGCTTTGGCAAGAGATCCAACCAGTTTAAAAATCTCTGCAGGGTTTACCTTGGCAAAACTCTCTAGAGCGTTATTGGCTGCTATAAACTGTCCTGATTTTATGAAAATCGAAATTACTCGATGATGAATTATTGGAGAAAACTCTTGAATGGTGTGCATTTCTTTCGCCTGCAAATAAATTTTTTCGAGATTTTCAAGATAATCTTTGTTTGTGTCGAAAGTAGAGCAAAATTGGATGAGCGTATGAAGAATGGCAACAAAAGTTGCCAGTTGTGGCTTCAAATTTCCGAATTCGCCAGTCTGCATCCTTTTCAGCCATTCCAACGCTGCGTTTAACAAAGCTCTGCCATTTTTTTGAGAATTGCTAAACCTACAACACATTGTGATGATGATATGAAATGAATTTGCCTGAATTTGTTCAGAGTACTTGTGCCGTCTCCATTCCAAAAGATTCTGAAATATCTCAGTCACGTGCTTCAAATGCTTTTCAGAATACGACAGCCATTTCATGATTGTATTCCACCAGACGCAGCTGTGGTCATGTTGCAAAATCATTTGCAACCTTACATCATTTTTGTACAAGGTCCATATTTTTTCAAGACGATTTGTCCTTCCATAAGCATTAATAGCATGGTAGTAGCATGTAGCGCTGATTGGCCGTTTCGGAAAAAGATTATTTGTGCTCTCAACTGCCAAAAACTTCTCCAATTCTTCAAAAAGACTGATTATATGTTCATAATCACGTGCCCATGAGTACGCAAGTATAAAAGCTTCGGCGTTGCTTTCAATCGAAATATTGCGCTTTCGAATTTCCGGTAACAAGTCAATCACGTTTTTGAATTTTTGGTGGTTCAGATAATGCCTGGTCATGATCTGAAATGTGCGTGCATTAGGCTGTGCAAGCGACGATCCGGGGCGAAGCAGGTTGTTAAACGCTTTTTCTGCAGCGTCAAAGTCGTAATGCGGCGATGCAAGTGATACAGTTAGCAACGCGTTCCATACGGCGATTGGGATCGGGGTTCCTGATAATGTTGCCGAGTTTATCAAAGATCGGAGACGCGGAAGATCCTTCAATTTTTGATACACAGTAGCCATTTCTTTCATGCCACCACCTTTGTTTTCCATTTGAGATACGATTTTTTCGAGGAGCCGATTTCGCGAATCGGGATCGGCGACGGTGGTGTTGGAGATACTTTTAAAGAGAAAGTGATGGCTGACTATAGAGAGATTAACTTTATCAAGCATTTGATCGAGAAGATGCGAATACTCATTCCAGGCAGATTCAGCCGAGCCTTTGTGTTGTAGCTGTCATGTTCAAAATTATGTAACAGTTCAAAAATATTCGAGAATAAGAGTAAAACCTTTGACTCAAACTGGGTTCGCAATTTGTCAAACAAAGGTCCATGGCGTGGCATCAGAGATTCGACCTCCAGCTCGCGTTGCTTTTCCTTCGAATCTTTGGTATCCAGTTCGCGTCCAGGCTTCTAAATCAAATTTTAATGACTAGAAACGGCGTGATGACCACAATTAAAATTGCCGAGAATCCACAGTTTACTGTGGTATATGGTACAAAGGAATTGTGAGTGTGAGTGAGTCATAAAACAAACCACCGCTTCAGGCTGATCTGGTGAGAGATTCATGGCTACCGACACACCAGCTCCAGTAACTCTACTTGTTGTCGCTGATGATATTACTGCTGCGGCTGCAGCTGCATTGGCATCACCAGTGGTTGAAACAGTTCTGCTGAAAGATTGCAAAACTCTTCTCATTTCAAAACAAATTTCATATTTCAAAGCAACAATACAGCAATACGATCTAACAAAGGCCGATCCTTGCCAATCACGTTTACAGCAAGCCACTTCAGCTGCTTTTGGAATGGTGCCAATAATTTATCATTGCTTTTCACCCAGTCTTTGGGAATTCGCTCCGCAATCTGTGACAGTAAGTCAAAACTTTCCAAAGAAAGGAAAGATTAAGAACATACCATTTCATATTTCAGAATATCAGAAGGTTGTGACATTGCTCCACTTAGCAGCGGAAGTATATACTGATTCAACATTGTGTTAATCAAAATTATCTGTAAAGAATCTTTTGCAACAATAGTTTTGAATGTAATCAAATTGCTAAATATCTGGTTGATTGTTTAATTCATAAAAACTGAAGGAAAAAAAAAACATACTTTAAATATACTCCAAAAAATTACTTCTCGTCCATCAGTAGAAACTGCAGGTGCTCCTGCAACAAACTGCGTCAAATTCGCCGGATATGCATTCGTTATTTCTGCCACTGTTTTTTCCATAAGCATTACAAGTTCATCAATTATCCCCTGCAAATATTAAATATAAAAAAGTTAGCAAAAAAATTAATAACTGTCTTGTATACCTTAAAAGCGGCAGATTTTTTGCTCACATACTCTTCAAGGGTGAAAAATACTCGCAAACATCTCTGCACAGATCCACGAGAAAATAAGTCGACGGTGGGAATCAGTTTCCGCACATGCGGAAAAATCGCCTTTCTGATAACAAGCGTTATCAGTGCCTCGGCATTTTTGTCATCTTGATCATCAAATTCTGTAGTTTCTGTCAGTACAGTGTGCCAATCCATGTCATCAATCTTGATTGCCTGGAAAAAATTAAGGTATTTCAGCGCCAAGTGAGTCAGAAATGTGTCCTTACGTTATGTGCAAACGGATTCCAATCTATTATTTCGATTTTTACGAAAGGCATTACTGCCTGATGCACTGTAAGTCCAGCATATGAGCGAGAAAAATCGGGACTATACTCTTTCTTCCAATTTGAAAATACTGCCAAAATCTGGTTGATGTTCTTGTAATCTTGGGCAACATCAGAAAGAAGCAAATCTTTTTTTTCTGTAATTGATGCTGTAGAAGAAATCAGATAAATTAGTGTGTAAATTAAAGGAAAGAAAACCCACAAACCAATCTTTTCGTCATACTCCTGCATAACTATAGTCTCAACTTCAACTTCTTTCTCGAGAAGCTTTTCCACGTCATTAACTTCACTAATCCGATAAACGACATTTTCGCGCCCACTTATTTCCCGCCCAAACGCGTCAACCTCACCGCCACCGCTCATTGCACCGAGCCCCACTTTCACAAACCCATTGACTTCATCCCGTCGCGCATTTAGTGCAGCCTCAAAAACCGCTGCCGCAGCTTCACAAAGATCCTCCTCAAGAACTTCAAACAGTGGCATTTTGGCGTCAAGCAAATCTGCTAGACTCGACCATCGTACCACAAGCTCCTGGTAATACGTATACCGTGTGCTAGCCGCTGAGATGTCTCGCTGCAATGCTTCTGTGTGTTGAGTGAATGTTGACAAAGAGGTTTGTGAGTGGGTTAATGTTTGTGTGGTAGCCAATAGTTCGTGAGTAAGTGCTTCCAGAGCTGTTGTCAAGGATTTTAAAACTTCCGATGCTGCAACGATAGATGTTGAGGTTGGCACTATTTTTATTTTCAATATATATATAAAATGAATCAAGTAAAACGAAAAAAGAACTCAACTGGCAAGTTCGTTATAGCTGATGCCATCGTTTTCGTCTTCTGTGTCATCATCAGCATTTTTTTTCCTCCTATATTTTTTTCCTTTTCCAAAGGTATTGGATGCTGCTTTTCGCAGTTGATCTTCTTGCCATTGCCGAGATTCGTCATCGTCACTCTCCGTATCCTCATCGTCTTGATCCCTAAATTATTGAGAAAGGATAAAAACAAAATAATAAATTAGTAGATATATAAATTAACCACAAGTATATTCGTTTACATATCCATGATTTGCGATTGAATAGCTTTTTTCCGCTCCAGTTTAACTTGATCTGGTGTCTTGTTTCCAAACATTATCCGTGGGCCTTTATGCGCGTCAAATTCTTCTTCGGCATCATTTACTTCTGCCTCATCATCTTGATCTTCTGTAACAAGTCGTGACTCTGGGACGTTTTTCTTCGGTAATTTCTGAAATATAATAAGCATTACTATCAAAGTAAATGAAATTTTAACAACTTACTTCTCCGTCGAAAGATATAAAATCTTGACTGCTTTCATTATTTTTGTTTGAATCGTCGTCATCAAGTTCATCTGTCTCAACACTTATTCGCACCCGCCTATTTCTTTTTTCATCACGCAGTTTTTTCAAAGCGTGAATTTCGCCGGGGTCAAGAATACGAGTAATTAAATTTTCAGCTGTATTTGTGGCAGTTTTTGCATCAGTTTCAAATTGCATATGATCGTGCGCAGTCCAAGAGTCGTCGTTTATAGAAGATGCAGCATATTGAGCAGGAAGAGACTTTTGGCTGAGAGCAAGCAGCTTCAAGTTTTCTTTTGAATAAGGATTACTGGCGGATGATTCGTTTGCAGATATTGCAGCAGTTGCCGAAGAAGATGCTAACGTAGCTTCCAGCAATAGTTTGTTTTGGCGCAGTCGTTTGCGCTTCTCTTTCTCGACAGAAGCAGATATGTTGGATGAACGCGAATTCGCATAATCGAGATCGTCGGTAACATCGAAAGAGACAGCAACGGCGGATTGTTTGGGTTTGGCCGTGGGTTGAGAGACGCTTGATTTTGCTTTTGAAGTCGATTTTTGGCGAATTTTGGCAGGTGGACCTGAGTACAGAGGCGAATCGTCATGATCATTATCATTGCCACTGGCGCTATCGAAGTTTATTTGATTGCTGGTGCTGTTTATGAGGGATTCTTTGGCAGTGTTTGTCTGGGAAGAGGGTATTTTCGCGTTTGCGTTCATGAGATCGAGTTCGGCACTATTACGTTCAGCGTCATTGCGTTCGTTGTCACTCGCATCCGAAGGCGATGCTGCGCGTACTCTTCGTGCGACAGTTGACGAAACAGGCGGTTTCTTGCGTCGAGCAGCAAACATCTGTTTTTGATTTCAAGACAAACGGAAATGTTGGCGCGCCCGTTGGTTTCGCCCGCTTGGCTCCACGCTGCGCCGCGTGTTGGAACAAGCGCAGCAATCGCCAGTCCCGCGTCCAATTCCACACCCTCAGTTGTTGTTCTGGACGGCACCTGGCACATGCCAAACGCAAACAGGAATGCCGCCGCCGAGTTTCAAGCAAAACGCATCAAAGTATTTAATACCAAAATGCTTTCTCTTTCTTTGCCTGTGCTCTTCTTTTCTTTATTATTATTTGTTTCCCTCGCGTTACTTATTTTCTGATAAGGGCGCGCGTTTCTTCGATATTGACGCGGTTGCTGACAAAACTTCCTCTCTGCCACATATGCTACCCTCACCTGCCGTTTTTGCTGACAGTGTCGGTGCGTCTGTTTCTGAAACTGCACGCATTTTTTATTGTTCGTTTGATTCATCTGCTCAAATTCAGGCGCTATGGGGATTTCAAATGATTCGCATGTCGTCATTTATGACGCTGCTCAATCCATTGGCGCAGCTGCCCGTGTTCTTTGGACTTTTCGCGTCTTTGGTCACCAAGGTGGCCTCTCTATCCTCGAAGGTGGTCTTCCTGCTTGGATCGAAGCCGGATATCCTACAGTTTCGGGTGTTCTTGGTTTGGTGCCTGGTGAAGAATTTCCAGTAGAGGTATCGATCTCAACTAATAATAATGATAATAATAAGAAATATTACTCTCAGCCAAAAAAGTACATTGCGAATTTCAACAAGCACCTTGTCAAATCATTTCAAGAAGTTCGAGAAAACTTATCGACTCCTGTATCCGCCCGTAAACTTATTATCGACGCACGCCCTGCAGGTCGTTTTCTAGGTATAGATCCCGAACCTCGCCCCGGTCTTTCCTCTGGCCACATGCCTGGTAGCATATCACTTCCGCATTCAAAGCTCCTCGCATCTGGCAACAATAAAGGCTTTTTACGCGGAAAGGAATTGGCAAAGGCTTTGACTGATGCTGGCATAAATTTAAGTGAACCTGCTATTCATTCTTGCGGGAGTGGCGTTAATGCCAGTATTACTTGGCTAGGTGAAATTTTGTCTCGTTCGGAGGTTTGCTATTACCCAGAATTTTTTATCAAACCAGCTAATTTCTATTTAGATCAAAAGTGGAACTTGGGAAGAACTCGAAGATGGTTTATCTGTGTACGATGGCTCCTGGACTGAATGGGCAGGTCGTGTTGAAGATGGTGCAATAATTGAGAAGTAGTTTTTACATACATTTTTTTTCTCTTTGTGTGTTTAGTAATAAAACGGCGACATTCGAAGCAGCTCATAAAAAGAAAAAATGGCCCCAGAATTCAAAACCAATCGAACTCATTTTCACCGTCAATAATCATACTTTCACCAATCAAATCTGGATCTCTACCTGTCTCTTTGCAACTGGCAAATACCCCACTTGCAAACTCCCCGTAAAATTTTTGTTCCCGGTCACTGTCGCCTAGGTTACTGTATCGCGTCCCTTGAATATCACCAAACTCGTCGGTACCAACATGACAGCTTTCATTCGTACCATCAATATCATTTCCAGACATTCGACCGCCATCACTGAAGTTATCAATGCAAGTATTGACAACACTGTCATCTTTAATTCGCTCGTCACTGTATTCATAAAATACGAGGTGATTTTCGGACGCATGCGACAAAAAAGGAATTGCTGACGAAAACTCCATACAGTTACTGGTGTGTTTATTCATCAAGTCAAATCCGCGCACAGACTGTTGTCGTTGTTCTTGTTGTTGTTTCTGTTCTTGAGGCTGTATTTGTAGTGACTGTGCTGCCGGATACTGGAAAAACGAATTTCGTGCAAAAGACTGCATATGAGAGCCCGTGAGTTTGCTAGCCGAAGGTGTGAGAGTGGAAGTTTCGAACTTGGTTTGTGGTTCCGGGGAGCGTGAGACTGTTTGTGCAGTGTATGGTTGTAACAACGATGCTGATTCTTTGTTTTTGTATGCTTGCATTTGAATTGGGAATTTTATCATAGAGTTTTCTGGAAGTTGCTTTGAAGCGGAACTGAGTCTCTCGCTTTCTTCAAAGTAGTTTGCCTTCAAGTTATTGCTGCTAATTTCGCTACGCCCGCGTATGCCGCCGTTGTTAAGCAGAGAAAAGGGAAACACGCTTTTTGATGTTCGTTGTTTTTGCCTAGTTTTGCTTTCTTCTCTTTGCACGTCCTCAGTTTCCTCTTCCAACTTTTCTGTAAATGGTAAATGTTGTAAATGCTGTTTTTGATGTATACTATTCCACCGCTGCTGACGTAAACTAGGCTGTAATACTGACGTCGATGAAAGCGATGCCGGTGGCGGAAAAGCGTGTAATTGCTGCAGTTGACGCGATGGTGTATTTTCTATTTCAAACGAATCAGCGCTGCTTTCATTTCCATCCCGCAGATAGCTATTTTTGAACAAATTATCTTCAATGTTGATATCTATACTTTTCTTTGACTCAGTATAAATTTCATGATCTGAAAATTGTTGTTGACTGTTTTGAAGATTCTCATGAGAATTGTATTGGCTAACACTTGTTGGTAAATCAAAATGATAGGGACCGACGGAGCGGTTGGTATCCGATGACACTGCTAGTGAACGAGCTCGGCTATTTTGCGTTTGGATGGTTATTCTTTGATTTAGTGATTTTGGCAAGGTCGCAATCATACGCTTTCTTTCAGAATCCGTGCTTAAGAAGCTGAGTTGCGAAGTTGGTGTGGCAAATGCAAGATGGTTTTTGGAATTACTTTGAGGTTGCTGTGGAGTGTGGGGAATGTTTTTGAAGCGCGAAAGAGAGTTTGAGGTTCTGACAGATTTTGGGGTGAGTGACAAATCAGAATAAACTGGCTGCTTGTGGCTTGAAGAGGCAGGATCTAGTTTTAATCTTTTTGGTGTAGGAAAAGCAGATGCTGTGAATTCGATGTTTGAATGTGTTGGTAATGTGTTAGAAGTGTTTGCCCCAAGTTTCCCAGCCATGCGGATCATTTCATCCTTTTTTTTTTTGAGAAGAGAATTCATTGATAAAAAAAAAATTAAAAAAGTCCAACCTGCATTGTGTCGTATTTGGCATTCACAGCACCTTTTCTTGTTCTTTTTGTTTTCTTTATAATTGTAGAAGAAAAGACAGAGCGTACACCACCAGAAACAGCTGCGATTGGTGAGAACGGAAGAGGAGAAGTTAAAGATGAGTGAGATCTGGTAGATGAGGAAATAACTGTCTCGGAAACTCTGTGTATTGTTTGATTCCATTATTTTTCGTTTGTATCTCGTTGAAAGAATAAATACTTACCTTGCGAATGGGATTGATGTTTTAATATCATGCACGTTATCTTCTCTTTCACGCTCGTTTTCAATATTCTCTAACTGGCTATGCTCTTTTGTCGCCGGTCTGCGCATTCGAACAATGTTTGTTTGTTTTTTCATAGGTGGCTGATCTAATTTTTGAAGGATACAAAAAAAAAAAAATTGGCATCGGAAGCGGAAACAATGAAATCGCCACTTCCGACATCCAGCGCCACCCAAAACATACGTTCGGATTCACCACGCAGATACGTGCACGGGTGGGAAAATGGCAGAGCATTTGTATTCAGGGCAATGTTTAGTTTCGCCGCGCTGAGCTCGTTGCTCGTCGTTGCTCTTGGCTCCTTCCCCGGCTGGGTTGACTGGTGGCGTTTCTTCGGCCGCCACCGATCGCTGGGCGACTCGTGTCCCTTCGAACAGCCAGATTTGTCCGTTCCGCTCTTTCACGCGACTCGTCCACGTTTGTTTGCCTCGTTGGCCCGCAGCTTCAACGGTTCAGTTCCACACTCAATTATTCTCCCAGCAGCCCACCATGTTCTGCATGCTGAGAGCGATGCTGAATACATGTATTGGAAGCAAACAGCGAATTTAAAGTACTTAATGGATAGTTACCCGATTGACGGCGGCGTTGTTGTTTTAAACTCAAAACTAGAGGGATACGAAATTGTTGTTTATCTGCCAGAGCAAAACGACCGTGACATTGCTTTTCTGGGTCCTTTGCCATCTAAGGAATATATTATTAAAGAATACCATGTGCAAAATGTCTTTTCCATCGTAGATCTCCCGGACCACCTTAGTGTGAAAGCCAAAACAAATGTGGAGGTATGATTCTAAATATTTACATATTGCAATTGATCATGTTACACAATCCAGATCTTAACTACTGTAGAATCTGTCGATCTATACAACTCTCTTCCCGCGAATGTTGTCGAAAAATTGGCAAGAATAGATGTGGCGGTTGCCTTTTCGGATGTTGCACTGCAAGCATTTTATCAGGCGAGATTCGTTAAAACCAAAGAAGAACTTACACGTTTAGTTTTCGCTTCGCATTTAGCATCGTGGGTGCACAAACGCGTAGAAAAATATATTGCGTTTTCAAAGGAAGTGAATGAAATCTGGCTGCATACCGAGTTTGTGCGACTTTCAGCTCTTTGCGGTGGTGATATCCAATCTTATGAACCAATCATTGGTGCTGGACCCAATGCTGCAACTCTTCATTACAGAACTGGTTTTAACAGAGCCATTTCGCATGTTCCTGTTAAAGATGAAACATTTGTTCTCATAGATGCAGCTCCAGAGTTTGCAGGATACACATCTGATCTCACACGCACGTATGCTCGCAGTAGAAAATGGACTAAAGAAATGGAGGAAGTATTCGGAATTGTTAATCGAGTGCAAACCAAATTCATCCATGAATATTATAACCTTGGAGCAGACTGGATGACTATTAACCAGCTTTCAAAAGTTGATTTGACAAATGAGCTCGTGGAAGCTGAATTTATTTTTGGATCAGTTGAAGAAGCGCTTGCCAACAACGTAGCTTTTATTTTTATGCCGCACGGTCTTGGGCATCCGGTTGGCTTGGAAGTCCATGATCCTACACCTTCCAATTTTGTCCGTCCCCTTGAACAGTCTGGATTTGCACCACCAACTGAATTGGCAGATTACTTACTTCAAACAGAAAAATTTCACCTGGCACCATATAATGTTGCCAGTTACGAAGTTTTCAAGGGACATATCACAACTGTTGAACCTGGTGTTTATTTTATTCCAAAGATTTTGGAAGCTGCAAAAAATGGACCAATTGGAAAATATGTGAATTGGGAAAAAATTGAGCATGGTGACTATGTTTCTCTTGGTGGAGTGAGAATTGAAGATGTCATATTGATTGATCATGATGGATCTAAACGTATACTTACTCGTGAATAAAGACTAAACTATTTTGTTACTTGTGCCATCCTGACTTTCCTTCTACAAATATTCCCATCCACATTTAACTCTAATATCTTCTTTTTCTAACTCAATTGCAGTAAAGGAAAGGAAAAATAATAAAAACCACAAAATAACATTCTTCTGAAATATTCAAAGTTATTTGACTTTTTTATAGGAGCAGCTCTGATTTGAAGTATTTGATGTTCTCACCAATAACATATTGCATCTTTGTTTTGATATGCCTTGCAGATCAAGTGTACATTTCAAAGACCACAAGAATACTGGCAATGAAAAAACAGACATTATGGTTAGTCTTACCTATGTCGATAATATTCAGCTGGCCACTTTTGTGTTGAAATTTTCTTGTTGCTTGGAGAGTGTTGCAATCTCAGTTTATAATTGCATGCAGAAAGATTTTAGCAGAATTTTCATTCTCTATTATTGTGAGTTTTGCACCAAATGCAAATGGGAGGAGAAAAAGTTTCCTCATTCCTCATTTCTCCAAAGTTTTCTCCCAGTCATGAAAAACAAAATCAAGCTGGCACCAATGATCAAAACCTATAGAAAGCAGCACAGCAATATTACAAGGCCCACATAACCGTTGAAGGCAACACAGTTGAAGAAGTTGGTCAGAATGTTGGTTTTTGAGTTGTAAGGCTTAGATTGTTGTGAGCCTTAAGCTTGATAGTAGTTATGGGTAGAGAGTTCTTTATTTTAGAATGTTTTCAAAAGTCAAAAT
>JADGJH010000650.1:0-15724 GCA_027596945.1 Physocladia obscura
AATTATGGGTGTCAACTATGCTGTTTCAAGGTTACATTGGGTATCTAATATACAAGCAACTGTGGCAATATGCGTCTTGTCCATTGGTCTTTGGTTTTTATTTGACCGAACCGCACATGGGTTTATGACGTCGCTTCTGTTTTCTGCGATTGGCACTGGATTTGCCTTTGTGCTTGTAAGTCACGGGGCATACAGGTAATTTTGGTTTTTTCGTTTGTAATTTTGATTTGAATGAACTCTTTTAGTTTTGCGTCACCTGATTTTTGGGGTATATGTGCATGGTTTCCTTGTATTCTTTTTTTATCGAGCGTTGCCTTTGGCACTCTTGGCCGGCAACTTGTGTAAAACAATTAAATATCTGATTTTTTTTACTACACATATCATGCAATTTTTTTTGAGTCATATTGCGTTAAAATGTGAAGAGAATACTTGGTAAGCTTTAACCCAATATTGGCAATACTGGTGCTCATTTTAATTTCAGCAGTAACAATTGCCGCATTGACAATGCTGAGTTTTTCAAATCCAACCATGTTTGGAAAAACTTGTTGATCAACCCTACAGCAACCATTATCCATTACTTTTTCAACATCTTTTTGGGACACAAAGGTCTGCACTGCGTTGTCGTTGGAAGAAAGTAAGAATATGACCAAAACAAGTAACAACAGTAAATTCACAAAATTTCCCACATCAGTTAGAATTCCATAACTTACTCTTCTGATGGACCAAATAATGTACGACATTAGCTTCATTACTGACGCTAATGCATTTCAGTTATCATCTGAATAATTTAACTCATCGGTGCCTTACAACTGTTATCAAAAAATTAATTAATAAATAAAAAATAAATAAAAAATAAAAAATGAAAAAGACATTTAGACTAGTTTTTTATCAACTAAAACTTACTCCATTTAATTTGTATGATGAGTGATAAACTTTCATACCGATAACACAAATGTCACTTTATACCAATGTCAACCAAATATTAGAGTCCCATGTCTCAAAATAATTACACAAAAATGCTGGACACAAATTCACCAGCCGTTATTTTGAAAAAAATAAAGTCTATAAAGTCTTCTGCAGACTCAGTCCCTAATGTTAGATTCCATTGTTTCGTAACATTCTATTTAAGATTTTCAGTGCCATTTTTATTAACAACAGAACCAATTAAGGACTTATGGCATGTAAGCACAAAAGGCAAACAAAGATTTGGGTTCCCAGTCACCAAGACACACCTTAGTGCTAGATCTTCCAGATTTGGAATGAAGTGAACCTGAGATTCTGTGTTTAAATGTAAAGCATAGATTGAAAGAGTTGTTAGATTTAAAAGAATAAATATACAAGATACAAGCTGAATGCACAAATTAAAAGTACTGAATTAGATAGAGAAATTGTTTATTAGACCCTGGAACAGAAATTTTGCATAAACGGATTTCTGTCAAAAAGGATTATTTTTAAGGATGGAAGAATTTAATGTTCTGACTTTATTTCACAAATTCGATCAAAAAGAAATTTAGTATTATTGGAAATTGTCTAAATGAGACCTAAATTTTGAGCATTCTATTTAAAAGTTCTATGCTTAATCAAATTAAATTAATGTGCTCAGAAACAAAGGTTGAAGTGAATCCGCAGGCGCAGAATTCAACAAGAGTGTGTTCAATTGAAAGGTGGCTCTGAAATTCTACCCACTAATCTTGTGTACAACAAATAATAATTAATATATAAAATTCGAAATTCTAATTACAGCTGAGACGTTCCAACAACTGAAAGAAGCTATCAGCTTTATTGAATAATTTTGCTATCATTGAGTCACATAGCCAATAAGAATCCAGAGACTCTTGTATTGACAGTATTACCGTTAACTGATTTAGATTCTAATATATTTGTTTATTTCAACACTCTTGTTTGTAATTTTAATCATTGGAATATTTTGAAACAAGAGCCATTATTTCTTTCTTTTGGTTGTTTGCTTTTACTTTGTAGATCTAAAGAACAATATTTTCAACCACTGTAATTGCTAATTTATGAGAAATAAAAAAAGTGTAGAGAAAGTAATAATAATAATATATAATGTTTTGGCTCTGAAATTCAACCAAGTTTAATTAAAATTATATAATATCTGAATTCAATTTTTTTTCTGATTGTCTGGTATTGATTGAAAGAGTTCGAGTTGATCCAAGTACCCGATTTGTTGTCAGTTTGTGCAAGGATTTTGATTCATTGATCTGACTTTGATATAATGGCAGTTGATTCAGTGAAGTTGAAGAAGAAAGTTTTGAAGTATTGTTCCAAGTTGAAAAATATTTCTTTTTTGCCCTCAAGAGTGGTGGTGTTGGTGGGTGAATATCAGGATTGACAGCATCAGCAAAATCTTTTGTTGTAAAATGATCTCCATCGAAAGCATGAAAGACCAATGGAGTTGATATTTTTTGTTTATTGCCAGTCAAAGTGAGTTTGCTTCTGTTGAAAATGGTGCTTGTTGATGACAATCTTGAAGTATTATCATGATTGTTGACAGGGAAAAAAGAGTCACGCAAATCTTTTGGCAAACCGCAACTAGGAGGAATATTATTTTGACATCCTAAATGAAAAATGGCACCGCATTCTAAGAAAAAAAAAAAAAAAATTAGAACTGAAAATAAAATCGAAATAGATCATACCATGACATTTCAGAGGTTTTTTTTCCTCTGACAAGCTAACAAAATTTCTGTCACAAACTTCACATCTTTCACCAGCGAAAATCAATTTCATTATTTTTGATCTGTAAATTAAATCCATTTTGTGGGGAATAGAGTGTAGGAGACCACTTCCATTAAGTTTATTTGAATTTTGAGATGTGACAGAAATACTATTTTTTCCTGGTACCAAAAGATCTGGATAACTCTTTGTATTAATTGAAGCATCTTGCGAAAATTTGTTGTAGTGAACACTGTACAAATTATATTCTGATTTCGAGATGTCGCAAATGTTTTTGTTTTCGTTTTTGCCAACTATTGCTTCAGAGATAATGTTAAGTTGTTGTGAAGGGACAATTCGGGATGAATTGGTAGATTTATTCAAGCCAATAGTACTTGTAGATGCTGTGTAGTTGAATATACTTGGCATTGACACACTATTTGCCATTGAGGAATCTGAAAAAAAAGTTGCAATCTTGAAAAATAAACAAAAAATTATTACCAGTAAAAATTCCAAGCTCTTTTTCAGCCTGAGCAACATCAATTTCTAAATTTTTCAACTTTTTTATAATAAATTTCCATTCGAATCTTTTTGCTGGAACTTCATTGACACACCCAAAAGCAATTTCAAGAAATCCACTCATAAAGGTACCAAGTTTAGCCAATTTTAAATCCTTGAATACCCCTCCTTCAATTTTTTCAAGATTATTATCATATTTTATATTGCAGCAAATAATCGACTCATTGATTTCAAGCCTGTTCTTCACTTCATTATAAATCTCTGGGATGCTGAGACCAAAACCAGGAATTTGCCGAACAAACGCATTGATATCTCCATCAGCAACTGCATTCACAGCCAATTCGCATAATATGACACCGTAGCTAAAAATATCAACTTTTTGGTCAAATTCCATGCAT
Organism: Physocladia obscura; assembly: GCA_027596945.1. Classification (NCBI taxonomy): domain Eukaryota; kingdom Fungi; phylum Chytridiomycota; class Chytridiomycetes; order Chytridiales; family Chytriomycetaceae; genus Physocladia; species Physocladia obscura. The sequence goes on from JADGJH010000650.1 coordinate 3,591, forward strand.
AGAATAATTTCTGGCGCCATATATGCATCAGTACCACAAAAAGAAAGTCTTCTCGTTTCTTGAGCATTAGTTGGATATGGTCGTGAAAATCCAAAATCGCACACCTTTTTATTCATTTTGTGTGAAAAAATCAGGATTTTCTTTTTCTTCTTACTTCTTACTTTGATACGTTTGTTTTCGGTGACAAGTAAATTATCGCTCTTCAGGTCTCGATGAATAATTCCTCTTGAGTGAAGGTAAGCTATTGCTTTGGCCACATCCATGCTAATTGAAATTCTTATTCTGTCAAACATTGGCCGGGTATCATCCAAAATCCACTTCAAGAAAGAAAAAACAACCCCCCCAAAAGTATTCAGTGAGTCAGGAAAAATATGTATTTCGATTTTTTTTTTTTTTACCTGCTTCACATTTCCGCCTGGGACATATTCAGTAATCAGCAATATCTCTTCATTTAAAAGAGAACAACCCATAAACTGTTGATAAAGAAATTATTTTTTTTTAATTGAAGACGAGAAAAGTAATTGATTCTTGCCTGCACAATATTTGGATGGCGTGCATCTCTGAAATTTAAAAAAGAAAAAAAAAAGCTAAACACCTTCTCGAAGTGTAATTTGAAAATAATACTTTAGCATATCTACTTCTCGTTCAATGTATTTTTGTAAATCGTATCCAGCTTCTTGATTTGAAATATCTGCAAGGGAAAATAAAATATGTATATATTAGAGGCATCATTATTTTAATTTTTTACACTCGGTGACGCGAATCAGCGTGTAGTTTTGGCAGCTATGTTACCTAAAAATGTTTTCACTGCAACTTCAGTTCCCTGCGAGTGAAAAAGCATCGTGGCGAAACAAATGTAAGAAAAATTAAAAATCTCGGCTTAAATAAACGGCGAAATGATGTGGCGCCGATTGCCGACGGTAATTTTTACATTTACTCACGAGATACTATTTTGTTAATTGGTATTCAGATTCACCTTGGAAGAAGAAAAATGAGAAAAAAACATACATCCGCTTTGTGTAAAATGCCAAATGAACCAGATTGAAGCTTCGTCCAATCCGAAAGATCGTCGGGTTTAATAAACATGCACGTTGATTGAATCGACTTGATCAGCTGCTCCGTTTTGCTTTCGCTCATTTTTTTTTCACTTAAAATGTATATAAGTCAAAATTTTATTTATTTTTTTAATCTCTGCCAGCGTAAAAACGGCCAAGGAAGTCGACAGGTTTCGTATCTTCTGGTCTTGGTTGATCAAAATAACGCATAACCTGACTTTGTTGTGTCCACTGTGAATAAACAAATACATCAAATTAGTAATAACAACAATTTAAAGAGAAAAAAAAAAGAGGGACTGAAGATCGCACTCGGTCGAGAGGAAACAAGAAAAATAGCACAAAAAAGAATGAAAGAAAAAAAAAAAGGAACCAGTAAATAAATTGAACCAAAGCAGCAAAAAAAATTACGTTATTCATTGCTTCCTCATATTCAATTCTACTTTTGAAAATCAGTTTATCAATCGTCTGCAAATCCGAAACCCCCTTCGACTTTTTGTATTCCGAGCGGATGCGATTGCGAACGGTCGCAGGCGATATGGTTAGTTGATAATTCTCACAGATCCACGTTGTCTGAGTGACGGCGGGTGGGGCGGCAAGCGGCGGAAAATACATGAACATTGTTATAGTCAGACAATAAATCATTCAATATTAGTTTTTGCAATCTCGCACAAATATAATTAGAAAAAACTCACCGAACGGATCCAGTCCCTGTAACCCTGCAAGACTTTTTTGCGTGCTTGCAGGTACGAGGTGGAAGACGCAGTCACTAAAGCAGGCACAAATTGAAATGTCATTTGCAATAATAAAAAACTGCAAACCGAAAAACTGCTGTCAACAGTGAAAAACAAACAAATTCATCAACTCATAAACACACAGACGTCCCAATAAGTTCCATCCTCATAATTTTTTTAACATGTTGCAACGCCACGAGCCTTCATCTCTTCCAGCGCCGCCCTCATCCTAACAACCTGCCCGATTTTACACACCCCAAATCCCCCTTCCTCAACATTCGCATTGATCTTCGTTTCATCAAGGAACACCAAATCCTTGACTGGAATTTGCTCAATTAGAGAACATTCAACCCCAATCTGGTTGAGCAATGTTACTGACGATTCCAAAATCACTGGTCCGTCTTTGTTTCTCACTTCATCATACTTGCCAGTGACAGTTTCCGTTTTCTTCAGTTGATTCAATAGTCTTTTGCGCAAGTTTGCATTCAAAAACCCCACAGCCTGCAAATCTTGGTCTGTCAATTTCGTGAAATCTGCATTCCGAATATCGTGTTCTTTGAAGGCCTGAACGAGTTTATTCGGAATATTTACTATTTTGAAAACGTCCTCAATCTGCTCATCAAACCGATAATTCGCATTATCGTTCTGACTGCCAGTATTTGGTTTCGATAAATGCGCAAACCGACACTCATCACCAGACTTGCATCCAAACTTTGTGTTAAAATATTTGCAGATTAAGCTTCCTCGCTCTGGCTGAGTTAATCGTTCTGTACCATAATTACTGTTCCCGTTAATGCTGCCATTGCTATTGCCATTGGTGTTACTGTTATTGTTACTGCTAATACCGTTTGCGCTACTAGAGCCATTACCATTGCTGTTTACGTTGGCTCTGCCTCTGGTATTAATTTTGAAGTTACCATTATCATTGTTAGCCACTGGTGTCTTGGAAATACTTTTCTCATGTAACATGGGGCAGTTATCGCCATTTCGACATCCTTTGTTGCTTTGGAAAAATTTGCAGACAACTTGAGTCTTTGGCGCCGCAACTGCAACTGATTCAATATCCTCTTCTCCATGACTGCCGAATTTAATATTGCTTCGGTAAACTCTTTCAACAGAAACTGGAACATCTGCCAGATTCGACGCCACACTATTTTTGTTTCGAGGAATACGCACAACTTTAATTTCGATCTTCGCTGAAGCATCTGATGGCGACGGGGTATATGTTTCCAGGGTTTGCTGTTGTTGCTGTTGTGGCAGTTGCAGTTGACTTTGGTGTTGTTGATATTGTTGAAGCTGCGAATTAGGTTGAACATCGTATTCCTGTTCGCTTTGTTCTGAAATAAAATTAAAAATTAAAAATTAAAAATCAAAAACAAACCAAATCTGAACCCAGGTGTTTGTTTCCTCATCATCTCATTACGTATTGATTTCGCATCATCAATCATTTTCTGCCGTTGCACTTCCTGTTCTCGCGCAGTCAACTCAGCCCGCTTCAAGTTCTCCCTCATTTGAATCTCTCGCCTTTCAATTTCCTCTTCCGCCAACCGCTTCTCAATCAATACTCGTTCCTTTTCTTCAGCAATCGCACGCCGCCGGTTCTCTGCTTCAATCCTCTGTGCCTCTTTTCGTTCCCGTTCCGCAACTTTAGTTGCTTCTGCCTCAATCCGTGCCGCCTCCGCTTTCACAATCTCGTCTGCTTTCCCTTCCTCGCGTTCAAGTGCTCGCTCGATTTGACGTGCTAGTACATCTATCCATTCTCTCAGCTGTGTGTCAGACCCACCGCTCACTACCCCGCTTTCGACGGCCTCTACATAGCTGTTCACTACCCTGCTAATTTTTTTCAGTACAGCAAGTCCTGGCGTAATAATAACTTGTACTCCGTCCGCCAATCCAACCTTTTTACCATTTAAAACCACGGATACAAGTTTTATCGGTCGTTTTGTGTAAAGTCCAGACACTGCCTGCCAGATTTGGTTCCGGCTCTGCGCAGTCATGCTTTCCGCTTCTTCAGATTCAGGCTGCGACGCCATAAGCTCGAGCAGCTCTGAAAACTCACTTGCGTTACTCCATGCTTTGTTGATGCTAGTACTGAAAGAAACATCTGGCGTCTTGACAATCTCTGTGGACATTGCAGACAAACGCGCACGCCACGTGTTTGTGATTTGCTTTGCTTTTTTCTGCTCTGCGACTTCTGTTGCTGCAATTGCACTCGCGACTTGCTTACTGAGGATTGGCAAGTGCGCATGATGTTTGGTGATTGCAGGAAGCATGCCAAGCAATTCTGTCAGAGCGCGTGATCGAGATCCCAAATCTGAATTGTTTGCCAAAATGTGCGAAATTTTTTCATTGAGGTTCGAAACTGCTGTATCCAGGTCAATCGTCGATGCACTGGACTCAGAAGTGGTTTTGACGGACTTTTTTTTGTTGGACAATAGCTTTTTGTTTTTTGACACCAGAGGTTTCCATTTTCCGATATTTAAATCTCGTGGAATAGAATGAACGCCCCAGCCCAATTCATTTCGCGCCTTTATATGCGAGAACTTTCATTAAAAATAAAAATATATATATATTTATACCAAAGAAACATTTATACCCGAACTCTGAACTGCAAAAAGCCATAATCTTCGACCCGAAATGTGCAATTATTAACATCCCCGGCCCAGATAGGATTCCATAACCCGCCGTTGGCTTTCAAGGAAACTTCACAACGATCGATTTTGCGTTCTTCTGCTAGAGCAAGCCCCCATGATATAGTAACATAGCGGCCTTCAGTTGTATCGTTAACAGTAACTTTTGGACAAGTAGGTTGGGTTGCTGGAAGAGGAAAGGTTTAAAGAATATTACTTTTTTTTTTTCAATTTTGTAGATTTTTTGTGAAACTGCTTACGGTATTCCAAAAGAACAACACGTTCAATCCTATTTGGATTGTAGCCCCGCCGAGCAAGGGCACCTGCCCTTTGCCGCTTCATAATAGCCCAAACCGGCTCTTGCTTCACAGGCACATCCTTCTCCAAAACCTCTTTGCTGCCTTTATCTGCGTATCGGGGTGTTCGACGCTTTGCAACAATCGGATTTGAGTCGTTCGTGGCAAACAAATATTCTTGTCGAAATTTTGGTTTAATTAATGCAGAGTAGGCTTTGTCGATTTCACTCAGGCAAACTGTGGTATAAATTTTGGAAAATTGTAAGCGATTGTTTGAGTATCGAAAAGAGTAGGGGCGAGCTCTGCTTGTTGGTTGCCACTCGTTTCGCAACACTAGTTCTGAATTTACTCGTTTCGCTTCACTCTCATTGTTAACACTCAATCTCATCGTTACGCACGCATATTTGCAGCAGCAGTCTCAGTAAATCTACTTTTTCGTCCATTATACTGCTGATATTGACGTGCGCTGTGCAAGCGATCGGCAGATTTCGCAGAAGCAATGTTCGGATCAAAAGCATCCGAGTTTTTAGTTCGGCCATATTGCACGCCGAGTCTTTCGTGGGCACGCTTGATTAAAAGGACTAATTCGGAATCGGCATCTTTCGCTCGTTTCGAAAGAAGCTCAATTTTTTTCTCAAGACGGTTGATCTCAACCCAAGATTGTTCAACAAGCTCTTCCTCTCGTTTCTGTATTGTAGTTGTTTTTATGTTTTCGGATCCAAGAGAGAAGAGAGGGCTGGAGGAGTGCCTACCAGTTCTTGAGGAGACAGAGAGTTGGTGTGGTCCATCAGATTAGATTCGGCGGCAAGCATCTTCTTGTGGGCAAGAACATTTTCGCGGGCAGCCAGTTTCTTTTCAGACATAAGCATCTTGAGAGAAAAGACAACAGCTGAGTTGCAGAGGCCAAGCACATGCAGATAAGTCGTGTCGCAGCAGGACTCGGTGGCAAGTAGAAGCGGAGACTTGTCACCGTATTTGGGACGGAAACGACGCGGTGCGGAAACACTCTCACCATCCCCTTCAACGGCATCATCAAGCACATCATCATCATCATCATCCTCACCATCAAGTATATTATTGTCGTTGAGTGCCAGATGTGAAGCTGCCAAGGACGCGCGCAAAGTTGGCTAAGAAAAGAAAGAAAAAGGGGTAAGAGAGATACGAGAGGGGAAAGAGAGCGCCAAATAGAGGCAAAAGAAATAAAAAAGCAGGACAAGAGAAGTGACTCTCACATTATCTTCAACGAGATCCGGGAGTGAGTCGTCGTTTGATTCAGAGTTGTTGTCATTGTCGCTGGCGTTGGTGTTGACAATATCGGCGCCGTCGCTCTCGACAAAATCAGAGTCGTCGTCCGAATCCGCTTCCACTTCTGCTTGTGCTTCTTCATTTGCTTCTGCATCGCCTTTGATTGCTTGACTAACCACGTCTTTGTCTCCCTCTGCACGGTAGGCTGAGCCTGTCGATGATGATGCCGATGATAGCGATAATGCCGATGCCGTTACTGATGGCTGCCAGTCATCTTCCAGCTCTTCAATCGTTGGCATATGTGTGTGTGCGTGTGTGCTTTTTTGCTTGGACTTTTCCTTTGACTTCCCCACCAAAATCAAAAAATAAAATAAAATAAAAAACACTGTTAACGAAAAGAATTCAAAGAAGCTGAGCAAGAGCACACAACGTTTAAAAAAAAGAGGAAATTAAGAAAGGAAAAAAACAGAAAGCAAAAAAAATAGCCGCCCTCCTGTTAATCTCATCCACTTGGATTCACACTAAACTTGAGAACATTATTCGCCATTATACCGTCCACCCCATTTGCCTCCTGCACCAATGCATTCTTGTTGTCCTGATTCTTGCTTCCAAACGACGCAAGCATTAATCCACTCTGCTTGATTGTTTCAATCAAAGCCGGAACTTGAATCTATTTTTCCAGAAATGTAACAAATAACACAAAAAGTCAAGCAAAGCAAATTGCATATGCATATTTTTTTTCCTTTCTTACCAGCGGCGTCGCTTCACATATGACACCCAAAAAGTGACTCCTTTTCGCAAACCGTATCGCCTCTTTAATACTTCCGCACCGTCGATCCGCTTCCTTCCACGTCGTCTTGCCCTCACAAATTCCGCAATGCGTCTTGAAAAATACACCGAAATTTGGTTGCTTCCAATTTATTGTCGCACATACTAGCGGGTTGCTTGACGAAAAAATTAATGATCGATTTGATGAACTGTCATACACGGTCTTTAATACTGCGTCCAGAAACTCGTTCACTGACGGCACCTGTCCCGTCAGTCGCGAGTGCTCAAGTTCACTTGGTGTTGGATATTTCAGTTCGATACTGACTCCGATTGTTGTTGGAACATTCTGAATCAGATAAAGAGAGTTTAACAAGTGAATCGAGTGAGAATAAAAAAGAAAGAAAAAAAATATATACTCTCAAAACTTCCTCCAATGTCAAAAAGGACTCAAGAACAGATTTCGCCAAATCCAAAGTCCGGAACCCAGTAGCAGCAGCGCCTTCAGTCTGCATCTTAGTCGAACCCACCAGCTCTGATAACAATGATAGTCCCATCGCCGAATCTTTCTGAATCTGAAATATTTTTACGGCCTCTGATAAAGTTAGCGCAGATACACCAACATCTACACCAATATGTTGATCCGTTTTGCTATTGATATTATTACTGCTGTCAACACGTAAAAACCAACTCGGATAAACCACCGGAATTCCATCCTTGGTAAGTTGGACAACAACATTGATATATTCTTGGACAAGCGATGACGCCGTGATTAACGATTGAATTCCAGTTTCTGCATGCGCCTTACTCTGACCCGAGCTTACCACCTGCAAAAGATATAAATATAAAGCACTTTTTTTTTTTTTTTTCGATACCATTGTTGACTTCCAATAGGTTTCAACTTTTCCTCCAATCTGCAATCGCGAGTGAATAAACGGATTCACAACCGTCAGCGAAAACTTGATTTCTCCTACAACTCTCAGATATGAGTCAAACAGCGGGGCAACCATGGTCTCATTTTGTCCACCGTCACTTTTCCGTGCACAATTTTTGATTTGCGATGCAAGAACAACGCTGCGTCCAAGGATTTTGGTCCCAAATGTCGGATAAATGTCAAATTGCAGTGAAACTTCTGCCAAATCAGAGACAAAAAATGCGAAGGGTTCGGAATCGTCCGTGAGCGGAAGTATAACCGTGTACGGAATTTCACAGTCGGGTTTGTTGGAAATTATGAGCTTTAACGATGAAAGTTGCCGGGATCCAAAGAGCTATCAAATAATAGTAATAATTAGAATCAATTTATTATGATTATTACTATTTTACCGTAATTGGTGAATTCTCCGAAACTTCGGCCGAGAAACTACTCAGATTTACTTGTACCAAATATTTATTATCGAGGTAATTGTGGCCGCTGTTTTTTCACGACAAAATTCATAATCAATCTGAAAAATATCTGAATGGACTTACTAAATTCTAAATGGAATAATGGGAGGAGGCAAAGAAAGCGAAGGTAATTCGGTCATATCTAAATCTTCCACATCCATCGTTTGCTCTGCTGTGAATAGTGCTGACGGTCTCATTGGTTGAATCTCTTGAACTTCCTCGTGCACAGCTTGCGCGAAAGATTTTGCCGCAAAATTAGAAACAGTCGCAACAACAGCAGCAGCAGCCGTTTCAGAATTTGAGGGAGTGTCCATCAAAACTGAGGAACTGAGATCATCCTGAATTTCCAACAACTGCGCAATTTCAATATGCCCATGATACAACGCATACGTCCATGGATTCCAGTCAGTTTCGTCTTTGATTGTTTTCGAGCACCCGGCTTTCAACAAAAGCTCGACGCAAATTGCATGTCCTTCAGAAGCTGCGTAAAAAACGGGTGTCCATCCCTGAAACACATCAACCAAATCAACATCGCCGCCATTTTTGATCAGCAACGCCAATAAATCAGCATGTCCGGCACGTGCTGCCAAATGCAATGGCGACAGCCCATCACTGTTCGGCACCAAGCTCGCACCTTTTGCCAACAACAAGTTTGCAATCTCAGCATGGCCATGTTCACACGCAAGCGACAGTGAAGATGCCGTCATTGTTGTTGCAGGATCTACAGCTGCACCTTTATCTAAACACTGTTTCACGCAATCCACAAACCCTCCAATAATTGAATACGTTAACGCAGTGAAACCATCCAAGTCAAGCAGATCAATATTATCAGACGACGGTTGTGCAAGAATATATGCAAGACAGTCAGACTTGCCATACATTGATGCGTAATGCAGTGGTTTACGTCCATACATGTCGAGACTCTCAATATTACCACCGCCAACTTCCACGCTCAGTTTAAGTACATCCAGTCGACCTGCAATTGCTGCTTCATGAACACACGTTCGATTATTAATATCGTCGATGTAATTACAATCCACTATGGATTCTGAAAGAAGAAGCTGGATTGCGTCAGCAGATGCCGTCGATAGAACACGAAGATAAATACGAGAAAAGAATTCGTGGTCTTCAGCGTGAATAGCGTTTTTGCGCCTCAACATAAAATCGCGAATCTCGTCCAAAGTGTGGACAGTCTGTGGTCCGCGTGTTTGAAGAAGGTTAATGAGGTCAGTTTCAAGGTCGTTCATGGATTCACTAATTTGCGCAAACGTTGGCGATGAAATTGATACTGGAACAGTCTTTTTTGGTGCGTCAGCTTCATCTGGCGGAGTTACGAAATCACCATGCTCCATAAAGGCCTCTATTTCAGCGATATTTGTGGTGGCAGAGTCGGTAAACTCCGTGAGAACATCATTATTGAAGCACGGTTGAATTTCAATTTGGCGAGATAAGTATAATTCTTTTGTCGTGGATTTTGCGCGTTTGTCCCATTTTTTGAGAATTTTTCGGAAACCTTCACGGTTAATTTCGACAAATTTCTGTCATGTGATACGGTAATAAATAATCATCATAAAACAATCAACTTCATATATATACCTGCAGTTTGGCCAAATCCTGTTGAAAGGCGGAAAACGCTTCTTTCAGATTGATGAACGCAGTCATATTTTGCGAAGATTTTCTGCCGCGTAAAACCTTTTTCTTGTCAACAAGCGAGCGCAGACGAACTTTAAACTCGAGCTCTTTCTGGAGATAAAATGCGTTGACCTGAACAGGAGTAAAAAGAAAGTAAGTAGCAAACAAAAGTTGCAGAGAATGTTCAACCTTTTCCAACTCGCGTTCTAGTTTAAAGAAGAAAGCCGTCTTGAGAGCCTGAAACTCGGCCTGGTGCGAAATATCGAGCGACGCCGCCAAAAGCACGGGAGCTACTGCGGACGTTGTTCCTAATATTGCTGACGAAGTACCAGTCTGCGCGGCTGATTCGGCGAGAGCTTCGACGGCATTAATAACCTTTTTCAGGGCTTTATAGTTGAGATGCTGTGGACCGGCCCACTCAGTTTGTTGACCCTGGATGAATTTGCCAAACTGGGCGGGATCGTGGAGTGAGCACAGAGTGAGTAATGTTTAGCGTAGTGTGTGAGGTTTTGAGTGATTCCGGAAAAGCGAATGCGAAGCACAAGCTGTCCTGCGCAAAGCATAAACGGTCGAAACATCGCAGCGCATTTTATTAGTCGACTACCATATAAGGTTGCGCTCTCGCTTAGCTTTTCCCATTGGTGTGTTTGCTGGTTTCTCACCTTCATGACCTTTCGATGTGAATTTTTTTTTTGGTCACAACGACGAGGCACGCGCCACATCATCGTACTTACAGTATTCACCCAAACATCCACTAACCAGCGTAAATAGTGTCATATATAATAAAATAATAAATTATTTATGGCGTGAATCTACCACCAGTGTAATTGGCCCATCATTAACCAGCGCTACGTCCATCATTGCACCAAATTCTCCGTCTTGCACACGCGTTGGGTCTCCTCCACATTGCCGTCGCAAGCTTTCCAGAAAATTGTTGTAGAGGGAGAATGAATCGTTCGATTTCATCGCCAGGTGAAAATCAGGTTTGGATCCTAAATTTCTCAGTGAAAACATGATGAGCAAAATGAAAGAAAAAACCTTTTGAGGTCACCGCGTACAATGTGAACTGCGAAACACTTAGAACTTTGTGGCCAGCATCTTGGACATTCAGCTGTTCGATTTTTATGTATAAATTTGTCAGCAAGGAAAAAAACAAACCTTCCAAGGTTTTCCCTCCGCATCTGGCCATAGTTTCAATGTAGCAATCTTTTTTGCTATAAATTCGGCATCAACTTCGGTGTCTTCAACATGGATCCCGACTAAAACGCAAAGCCCTTGTTCGATCGAACTGATAATTCGTCCGTTCACTGACAAGATACTTTTAAGACTTAAATTCGTTGGAAACGTAATATTTTCACTGTACAAACACACCTGTTACTGAGGCCTGCTTCACTCGTTGAATCACCGCTCGCATTCAAACAGCTGAAATTTTTTTCTAAAATCTTCGAAGATATGTAAATATTCGCCTCTTGTTTCCTCTTTGCTATTATCATCTTAAACCTGTCAGATAGTGTTGCACACAAAGCCAACAAAAGTCAAAGAACCCTTAGCACCATTCCACCACATCTATATAGTACATAATATCTTTACTTATATGGCAAGGTAGACTTTTATCTGTCAAGTTTTCGCAGAAAGCGTCCTTTTATTTTAATGAACTGTTCAATATCAACAGAGGATGAAACAAAATGTCAAAGTGTCAAAAACAGAAAATTTCCGAACTTCTTAATATCCCTTGTTTATTTCCGCAGAACTTGAAACATAGTTTGCGGTAGACATCAGGAAATTAAAATTCTAATGACACATAATAACAAATTTTGGAAATTTGAGAGGTGTTTTTATGAATAATTATGCCTTGTGTAACTTTTTTTCAGTTAAAATGAATAAAGAATTTATTGCTCTTTTTCTTGAAAATGTCTGTTTTGTGAGATTTCAGTTTTGAAATTGAAAAAATGGAAGCTATTTGCACACAAGCAACTTCAATGCATGCAAACATCAACACCAGAGCTTTTTACAATGATTATTTCCACCAAACGTCTGCAGAAAAAATCTGTTCAATCTACAACAAGTTGGCTCAAACAATAATTTATTGGATCCAGCAGTATGAATCAGATGACTCATTTGGCAGACAGTCAAGAAAAACAGTCAAATGCAAATTTTCAGCCCTTCAGAAGCAATGGTAGGTGGAATACTTTATGTTGAAGTATACTCAACTCTGTTGTAAGAGATGTGTATTACAAAACAAGTATTGTTGGTTTTTGAGTTGTAAGGCTTAATATTGTTGTGAGCCTTAAGCTTGATATTAGTTTTGGGTAGAGAGTTATTTATTTTAGAATGTTTTCAAAAGTCAAAATCCAACAGCCTTCTTATAGCCTTTTTCATGCCTAATCAGTCCATTTC
>JADGJH010000651.1:0-15721 GCA_027596945.1 Physocladia obscura
ACATTTATTCTAGGACCTCCCTAAAATTGGAAACGGCGAGAAAGCATCAGAATTAGCAACATGGCTCGACCGATATGTATCCCAAACCAAAGACGCTGCTGCCGGGGAAAAAATCCAGATCAGCCTCATTCAAGCTTTGTTCCCTCATCTAGCACCAATATTGTAATCCACGAATTTGATGAAAATTTTTTCTGAAACTTTTCTCTACTCTCGAACAGGATTGTTGACGCTGTTGTTCAGATTGGCACTGTTGTAACTTCTACAGTCCAGTCACTACTGATACAACAAGTTCTCACTTTTTTGGAAGCGAAAAATGGTCTTATTCCGCAAGGGACGCAGGTAATCAACAATGGCTATGCTTGGGCAATCATCATGCTCGGTCTCCTTCTCCTCAATGCTACAACGACAGCAGTTTCAAGCTCAATTGGAAATATTTTGCAAGTTCGAATCAAAGCAGCTCTTGTGAATGCTGTTTATCGCAAGTCACTGGTCCTGTCATCCAAGTCAAGAAGCAAGTATCCTCCCGGAAAAATTAACTCTTTTGTTGGCTCGGATATGCAGGCGATTATGAATCTGATTGAATCTGCAAACAAGCTGTGGGCAATGCCAGTCCAATTTGTAATTGCAATTTACTTTGTCTGGTCTCTTCTTGGAGTTTCGGCTGCGGTTACTGCGTCTATTTTTTTCGGGATGACAGTAATTTCGGTCATGTTTTCTCCAGTTCTGAACGTTGCTTTTGAAGACTACATGAAAACAATGGACAAGCGAACTACCGTTCTTCGTGAGTTTCTATATGGCGTGAAAGTTATCAAATATCAAGGCTTGGAAGAGCATCAAATGCAAAAAATTCTGGACGCTCGGCAGCATCAACTCAACGCTCTTTACCGCATTGTATACGGATTTATTTTCGTTATTGGAATAATTATTTTCCAAGGAACGCTTACGGCACCACTTACGTTTCTCACTTATTCACGGCTTGGGAACAAAATGTCAGCAACAAACGTGTTCCCAGCGCTAAGTTTTCTTTCCACGCTTGTTAATATTTCGAACCAAATGCCAGAGATTCTCTTCAATCTTGCTGAATCCATGGTTTCTTATAGACGATTGTCGAAATTTCTTGTTGCTCCTGAATCGGATCCCGCTGACGCACCTGTTGTGCAATTCGGCGCTGAAAACACTGATGGAAATGCAATTGTGTTAGAACGGGCATCATTTAAATGGGAAACTGTCCTTGATTTTAATGTGGAAGAAGAAGAAACGCCTGGCAATCAAGCCAACAGCAGCAGTAGCAGCAGTGGAAGTGTTGGTGACATGGACAAAAAGCAGAGCGGCGGCAACATTGCCAAAAAAAAGAAAAGAAACTTTTTGGGATTCGAGGAAGATGATGATGATGAAATTGAAAATAATACTGACGTTTTTAAACTCGAAGATGTTTCTTTGTCAATAAAGCGAGGCGCGTTGGTGGCTGTTGTAGGGGCAACAGGTTCTGGAAAAAGCTCGCTTTTGGCGTCAATTGCTGGCGCTATGCGCAAAACGTCAGGCGAGGTTAGTCTGCTTTTGAAATTATGTATACATGACCAAAAAAAAATTCATAAACTCAGGCAACCCTTTACGGATCGCTGTCGTACTGTCCACAAGATCCTTGGATTATTTCCGGCACTATTGAAGAAAACATCACGTTGCTTGATTCAAGAGTGTTAAGCGCTTGTCCTGGAGCCGTTCAAGTCTGTTCATTGGTCAAAGACTTGAATTCATTCCCAAGTGGTATCAAAACGCAAATTGGCGAGAAAGGAATCAACTTATCGGGTGGACAAAAAGCTAGAATTGCGCTTGGTAAGTTATAAAAACAATATATAAATATTTTTTTTAAATTTTAAATTATTTTCAGCACGCGCAATTGCCAAGAATCCTGACATTTACATCCTCGATGACCCTCTCTCAGCGCTCGATGCTCACGTTTCAAAATCTGTTTTCGATGAAGCAATCAACGGTCCTTTGATGAAATCGAAAACAATTGTTATTGCGACCCATTTGTTGCATATTCTGCCAAACGTTGACCAAGTTATTGTGGTAGACAAGGGAAAAATTGTTCAAAACGGAACATTTGCCCAATTGGTGGCTGATTCGAATGGAAAACTGTTTGACATTATGAAAGATTACGCTTTGGATGATGAAGTTGATGATCAACAGAAAAACTTGGCAAAGACTGCAGGAGGAAAAAAAGAAGTTTCTCTGACTGATACTGAAGAAAATGAATTGGCCAAGGCTGAGGACCGAGAGCTGGTAACTTTTTTCGGCTCCTTCTATTTTTCTTGTATTTTTCAGTCTTACCTAACTTATTTATAGGGATCTGTTTCCCAAGACATATATGTCTCGTATGGAAAAGCAATTGGTCTCACGTGGACGTGTTGGCAAATTAGTGGGATTGTCGTCTTGGCTGGACTGTATGTTTTTCAACAACTAACACTTAGTGCATGGACATCTCATTACTGGGGATTTTCTGATGAAGAATATCTGGCTCTATACTCATGCGTTGGCGCCTTTGATTCGATAAGCAACATGGTTAACTTTGCATATACAAATTTTGCCTCCATCAAAGCATCGCAATATTATCACAACAGTGCTTTGTCTGGCTTAGTTGCCGCCCCGATGTCGTTTTACAATACTCAACCTATTGGAAGAATCTTGAACAGAATGACCTCCGATGTTCGGTCGCTTGATAATGGGTTTGGATTTATTCTTAATGGATTATTCAGTCAAATTTATTTGACACTTGGCATGTGAGTTTTTTGCTTAAAAAAATTTTTTTTTTCTCTTGTGTTGATGTACTTTTTTAAAATACAGTTTAATTATTGCTTGCGTTTCTTCTTGGGAAATTATTCGTGAGTTGTTTCTGACAAGTTCCACTTTTTTAATTTCTTTAAACTTATGGAAAAAAAACCAACTTAGCGATCATCGCAGCACTATTGGTTATTTTATACGTTGTTTTTCGATTTTTCCAGAAATCTTATCGCGAATTGCGTCGCCTCATGTCAATTATGCAATCTCCGCTGACAGCACATGTATCGGAAACACTCACCGGGACGTCATCAATTGCAGCTTACAAAGCCGAAAAAATCTTCACTGAGTCGCAAATGAAGAAACTTGACCAAGCAAATCTTTCGAACATGCTATTCAATCATACAATGTATTGGATTGCGTTTCGTCTTAATTTGCTTGGATCTATCATGACTTTTGCAATTGCTTTGTTGGGGGTTGCTGGTGTTATGCCTTATGCTTATGTTGGCGCGTCTTTGACACAAATTACCTTTTTTGCTCCAACTGTTCAGTTTATGCTGCTTATGGTGGCTACTTTGGAAGCAAATGTAAGATAATATTATTGTGACTGTTATAATAATATTACTTTTAAAGATGGTGTCTGTGGAGCGACTTAACTACTACTCGCATAAACTCCCAAAAGAGGCCCCTCGCACACTTCCAAAAGATGCCTCTTTAATTAACTGGCCCACGAATGGGGCAATAGACATTGAAGATCTGGAGCTTGTCTATGAGTCCCGTCCAGATCACAAAGTCATCAATGGAATCTCATTGCACGTTGCAGCAGGTGAAAAGGTTGGAGTCGTAGGCAGAACTGGGTCCGGAAAATCTACCCTCATGGATGCTTTTTTCCGACTTATGGAGGCTACAAACGGTCGAATCCGAATAGACGGACAAGATATTGCAACAATCGGGCTTAAAATGCTGCGTACAAGCATCCAAATGATCCCACAAAGTCCAACCCTCTTTGACGGAACGATTCGCTCCAACATTGATGCGCTTAACAAATACAATGACGATGAATTGTGGTACGCGCTTGAGTGCGTTGGTATGAAAGAATATGTTTCTGAATTATCAGGAAAACTTGATTCGACCGTTGTTGAAGGCGGTGCCAATCTCTCCTCGGGACAGCGTCAATTACTTTGTCTTGCAAAAGTGTTGTTGGATAAGTCAAAGATTTTGATTATGGATGAAGCGACTTCTTCAGTCGATGCGGAGAGTGACAAGCGCATTCAAGATTCAATGAAGACGCATTTCAAAGACGCAACAGTTTTGAGTGTCGCTCATCGGTTGAACACAATTGCGGCGTTTGACAAAGTGTTAGTGCTGGAAAATGGAAAAGTCGCAGAGTTTGATGCACCACATGTGTTGCTAGCAAATACAAGATCCATTTTCAGTGAAATGGTGGATGCAACTGGTGTGGCGAACGCAGCTGTCATTGCTGAAGTTGCTAAAGCACATTATGAGTCTGGAAATTAAGTATTCCTCATGGAAATGATGTGATGTTTTAGTTATTAGATGTTAAAAGATGAATTATTATTATCCACGTCGACAACCTCTTTTTTTCACTTTTATTAGTAAAATACGTGAGCACAATACGCAGGATAATTGAGGGACACAAATTTTTAAGTCTGTTTTTTTTTTCTTTCGTTGTCGGCAATTTTTATTTTATTTTATTTAACGAATTTTGGGAAGCCAAATCGGAAAAAGATTAAATAATACTGCTAGTTAAGCTTTTTTAATCCTCAATAACATCTGTGCCTTCGCGAGTACAGTCACGACATCTACCCTTCTAAACAAACTTGCACTCCATTGTCTTCAGCCGGGCTTTACAAATGCAATAAGCGTAAGCTTGACGGGAAAATATGTTTTTCGTCATCATTGCCAAAAGCAAGTTCGTTTCAAGTGTCATGCCAGCTTCTGTTTCCAAAACTTCGAGCAACACAAAAAGAAAGGATTTTTTTTCCTTTCGGTTTCGTCGTTCGTTGCTGACACTGCCGCAGCTTTCGCGATCTATATCATCATTATTATTAGAAGACTAACTGAAACCAAGAGCAGATTTCGCGCGATACAGCCATTCTTTTATCTTTTCTCTATCAATGCCGTTAAAGTAAATTGACGACAAGCACCCGGCGAGTTTGGAAGCGTTTACAGTGTTTTTCACTACTTGTTTTCCTTGTTTTTGGTGGTGTTAACATCTGGAATATGCGCGTGAAAAAACAACGCCCGCATTGAGAAGATAACTTTAACGCGTGGTGGAGGAATGGCAGCATGGAGGTTGTTTGGCATTGCTCGAGAACAAATGGCTGCTACGAATCGTGTTTGGGCGCAGAATGCAAAGCTGGAAATATACTGGAGATACTTTCAGTCGCATTTATGAAGCAGGTTTGAGCCTCTGATTGCTGTTGAACGTTGCGTAC
The DNA here is from genome assembly GCA_027596945.1 of Physocladia obscura. NCBI lineage: Eukaryota > Fungi > Chytridiomycota > Chytridiomycetes > Chytridiales > Chytriomycetaceae > Physocladia > Physocladia obscura. The sequence goes on from JADGJH010000651.1 coordinate 5,238, forward strand.
CAATCAGAATTGTTGTTACCATTTTGATTCGAATTGAATTTTTGTGATTTTTTCTTTATTTCAAGAACCCTCGATCCTCCGCTTCTTTTCGCGACATAAACGTTGTATTTCCAAGCCGGTCGGTAATTTCAACCATGTTTGGATCGTCATTTGCGTTGTCTATATCATTATCATCATCCCCGTCATTATCATTATTTTCACCGTCCGAATTGCTGTCGCTACTAATATCAGCGTTTAAACGCTTTGCTTTGCCTCGATTTTTCCATTCGCCAGCTGACGACTGACCAAAATCATGGTTTCTATTTGCACGAAGCAGTAAATCGTCATAGTCACTATCAACATCAAGGGTTTCGAGTTCGAGGAAGGACTTTTTAGCTTTTCGCAGAGCAGCTTCATCTAATGGTTGATATTAGAGTTGGTGTGCGGGTTTGTTGTCAGCAGGGGCAACCTTCGATGGTCTGCAACCACTCTTGCTCAAAGGCACTGACTTGCTCGTGGGAGGCCGGGGTGCCGTCGGGGGCCTTGAGGCACGCGTAGGCATCGAGAACTTCCTTGTTCAGGTCCAGGAAAGCGTGGCCCCATTTGAAGCCGCGCAACACGGCGTGTGCCTGGGGCAGCATTCCGACGATAGCGAGGGCGGCGGCGAGGGCCTCGACGCAGTTCAGCTTGGCAACCTTGCCGTAGTTGACGGGGTTCGCGGCCACGACGTGAGGCAGGATGCGCTCGTGCGGCGACCGGATGCGAGCAAACGGCACCTCGTTCAGCCGCGCCCACGAGCAGTCCACCACGCACACGCCGTGCAAAGCCACCAGCGCCGCGTCCGCTGGAGCCACCACCTGCGTACCCGTCGGCGTCAGCACAAGCCCCATGAACCGTCCGCCCCCCACCCGCAGCTCGCGCACTACCCCAGCCCGCACTAGCTTCTTGCCCGAGCAGCGCTTGGGGTCGCAGTGCCCAAAATCCTGATGGTCCCATCCTGATCAGCCACCCACACCCATACTCATGCCCACACTACAACAAAACAACTCACCCACATTGCCAACGGAGGCATTGCCACCTCTGTGTCTGACGCACTGTCATCCTGTTCGTCGTCTTCGTTGTGCTCCTGCTCCTGCTCGTGCTCAATTTGCGTCTCCGCGTTGCGCATTTCGTATGCCTGCCGCTGTTGCCGTTGCGGCTGCACTCCTTGCCCCCGTTTGCTGCTCTTTTTTGTGTTCTTGCCACCCATTCACTCTGAACAAAAAACACAAAAAATTACACCACCAAACCATTATCAATAATGGCTGATCAATTAACACTGCAACAGATTCGCGAATTCCAAGTTAATACCTGCCTAACCGCCTTTCAGCAATTATTAACACTATTGCTGGCACCAATCTAATGTACAATATTTTTTAACTTCCTAATCCTGCATAGGCGGCTTTTACTCAGTTCGACAGTGATTCCGACGGCCGACTAACGACTGACGAATTAGTTAAAGTGCTGAATCTGTTTGGCCAGCCTGCACCCACCAAGCAGGACCTGGCCCCCTTGTTTGCCAAGGCAGATAGAAATTCCAATGGAACTATTGAACTCAACGAGTTTCTTGAGTTTGTCGCCCGCCGCCTCAAAAACATTGATGCCGAATCCGAATTTACACGTGCATTCCGTCTCTATGACGAAAACGGTGACGGATTTATTGTCTCCAGCGAACTTAAGCATGTTATGACACGTATGGGTAATACCATGTCCGATGAAGAAATCGACCAATGGATCAAAGATGCTGATGTCAACAAAGATGGCAAGATTAGTCTCGTGGAGTTTCTACAAGTGCTGCAAGCGACAAACACAAATTAATTCACTTCTTTTTTTCAACTGAGCCAATAAAAATTCTGATGTCCCAATGCCAAGCCCAAGAGCCAACACAACAGACAAACAAAGAGAAACAAACAAAAACAAAAAAACGAAAGTCTGCAAACTTTGACGGAAGGGAAAATTGAATTCTGGAATCAATTTCATTTTTAAACAATCTAATGGTTGTTTCTTCCACACCAACCACAGAAACTGGAGTGGATAGGTTTCTCGGACCAATACCGGCACCATCGTATTGGCTGCAGACTATTGGAGGAACACCACCAGCACCATTGCAAACTCCGGAAACAGAAACGACGAATACAACAGCAGCTGCACCACCAACCGACATGATCTTCGACTGTGCGATCATCGGTGCCGGAATCTCTGGAATGGCCACCGCATTCCATTTGTCCAAGTTGCGTCCACACTGGCAGATTGCCGTTCTCGATGCACGTCCAACTGTCGCGTCTGGTGCAACCGGAAGAAACGGTGGTCTCTTGTGGCCAAACATCGGCATAAGTGTGTCTGAATACGCTCGCAAGTACGGCACTGCACAGGCACTCAAATTGTATCATTTTGACCATGCTAATGTTGATGCTATTGCTGCCTTTTGCATTGATTTCAATGCAAAGTTTCCTAATTCAGGCTTTGACCCGCTTTGCATTCAGTTAAATGAAAAGGCCATTCAAACTTTGTCTACTGACAAAGAACAGGTAAAAAAATAACCGTGATAATATTATTGAATGGCATTATTCACGAAAAAAATTTCGTTTAAAAATTGGACAGAGTGACTCTAATGCTGATTTCGCGTTTCTTGAAGCCAACGGAATCAATCCTTCGGCAATCATTCACCACAACCTCACCGCCACCGAAGTCACCAGCCGTATCCCTCAATCTCTATCTTACTCGGGATTCAACCTCTCTAATATCAAATCCGCGAAAGCCGATCTCCACGCCCACCAAATCCACCCTGCGCGTTTAGTTCTTGCACTTGCAAAAGTCGCATCGCCTGCGGTATCCTTTTTCCCCAACTGTAGTGTCTCAAAAATTTCCCGAATCAGTGATAATCTTTTCAAGCTCGATTCCGTGCGTGGCGTTGTTACAGCACGTACTGTTGTTTACGCAACAAACGCGTGGACTCGTGCGCTGCTTCCCCAACTGCCTATTGTTCCTGTTCGGAACCAAGTTATTGTCGCGAACACATCGCTTGTCGCTGCAGTTGCTGTTAAGAGCGCTGGCGGCAAAACAGATGGAAATGCAGGCGGTTGTTGGGGTATGAGTGTGAATTCTGGATTTGAGTATTATAGTGCTCGTCCAGATGGCCGGATTGTGTTTGGAGGGATGCGATACCAATCTTCTACTGCTGTAATGGATGTTGGCGTTTCAGCTGACAATGAATGCGATTCGAAAGTATCACAAGCATTGCGAGCCTATGCGCGGCGGGCGTTTGGCAGCAGTGGTGCTGGTGGCAGTGGTGACGATGACAGTGTCAAAAATGGGGAAGATGTCGTAGTTGAGACTGAGTGGGCGGGGATTATGGGATTTACTCCTGATGGGCTACCTTTCGTGGGTGCTTTAAATGGAGTTGTGGATGGTGCAGTGGCTGGAGAGTTTGTGATTGCTGGATTTACCGGGCATGGGATGTCACGCTGTTTTCTGACTGGTAAAGCTGTGGCGCGGATGGTATGTGGTGAACCCGTTGGAGATGAGTTTCCAGATTCTTTTGTGGTGTCAAAAGAGAGAATAGAGATGGGTATTGAAAAAGTCGGCATGAGCGAGCCACCATTCAAAAACCAGTAGTAATCTAGTTCGCCGATTATATTACCATACTTCGTAGTTACAGTATTATGCTAATTTTTTGAGCGTGTTAAAATTTTTATTAAGAAACACAAATATGTGCATTGTACTGTATTTTGGTGTGGCATGATCAGATAAACATGAAACACTGAATAAAATTATTACACGAAATAATTATATTCTCCAATTCAGATCATAGCTGTAGATAATGCAGCACCATACATATTGAGGAGCATCAAACAGGAACAAATTGAAAACAATGAGAATGCAATCATATATCATCATTAATTCAAATTGGTAGTGTAAAAATGTGTATAATTGGCCTTCAAATCACCCGCAAAAGTCGGAATAAAGAAACTAGATTCAGTTAAAAGATGGCTCATTATTTCTCGTACAATAAATAATTATTTCCATGCCCGAAAATAAGAAGTCCATAAATTAAAGGTAAAATAAACACCAATATAAACAGCTAACCTAAATTTGATTTCTCTGCATTTCGAAACAAAAAAATTTCCTTAAAATTTTCAAATAAATAGATTTTGGCTATTTTATTATTATTTGCCAGACTCACTCGTTTCTAACAAATGTTTCTTACCACAATCGGTTTGAATAGTCCATTTTATTAATTAAGTTAAAACTTTTTTTATTTTTTAATTACCATTAGTTGATTAAATCTCTGAGCCTTAATTGAAAATCGCGAAGTTAGCAATATTGTACGAATACCGGGGTGATTTAACGAATGATCATTGATAGTAAAAAGTCCGGCCTCGCATTAACAGCCAAAATCTGCATATACCTTTCAAATCGAAAGTAACAAGATGCGGTGAATACGTTGCCTGAGAATGCCATGATCATCAGCAGTTTCGTAGGCGAATGAATGAATGAGAATAATCGTCAAAGCTTGGAGTGATTGCCTAGCATATGACTTTTTTTTTTTTTGGAGACAAAAAGGTTCAGCATTTCATATGGCATACCAAACGGTTTACTCAGACAACTTGTGCAGCGAGGCAGTGTCGGTGGAATGGTTTTCAGGATCATGCACAGCAGCAGCGTGTCAGTTGTATTACGGCAGCAACTACTACAAGAGTCAGTGTCTTGGAGATTACACTGAAACAACGTTTGATGCAAGTGTGGCTGCGTTGCTGGGCGGAAATAATTACGCATTCCGCGCGTATTACACTGACACAGATTGCACAACCCTGTATAGAATGGAATCGGACGAACTCAACGGCTGTCAAGCAAACAGCAACTCGTCTTCCTTCATGGCCACCACGTCTGGAATCGAGGGCTATTCCGATACCACATGTACCGGCTCTCTCGCCTCATCCACGCCATATCAGGCTGGCTGTCAAACTTACAGTTCTTCGTCAAGTGCTGCAAAGTCTTTCCGTGTTGTTTCTGTTGGCGGGACTCCCTATTCCACTGCAACTTCTGCCACGGCTTTGACTGTTCAAAGCACTTCTTCTTACACCTCTTCTTTTTTTTCTTCTTCTTCTACCTCTTCATCAAATTTAAATACCTCATCGCCAAACTCGTCGTCCAACACTGGTGCAATTGTTGGTGGCATCGTTGGAGCTATCGTTGTGGTCGTTATTGCGATTGGTTTGTTTTGGTACTTCAAAAAGCAGCAGAAATCAAGCAAGTACCTTCCGCCTCCACCACCACTGTATGTCTTTTCGAGAATCTTCTCTTTTTTCCAATCATTTTCCTTATTGATTATTATTAGAGCTACGAACAACAGCAACTTTACAGGCCCTGCAAACAGTTTTGCAATTGCAGTCGAAACCAACAAGGGGCCCAATTCTATTTCAGATAGAGGCGGCAGCAGTGTTCCACTAAACACATCGTTTATCCAAACTGCTGCCAGTGGAACAGTTGTCAATGAAGGAATTCATCCACAGTTTGTAAACTCTTTTTTTTTTTTTGCAGAAATAATTTCATTTAAAAAATACAAACAGTCCAGTTCAAGACAAAGCAGCCATGTTCAACCTTACAAATAGCAGCGAAAATCAGGAAACTGATTATTTGAACGTTGTTAATTGGTCTATTGCTGAGGCAGCAGCTTGGATCTTTAGAAATGGTGGTGGAAGTGTTGGGGCAACCAAAGTCACTACTGAAAATATTAATGGAAAAACACTCTTGACAGAGCCATTAAATGACTTGCTTGCAGTTATTCCAACAGAAACTTTTGGCGGTAAGACACAACTAAGAGAAGCATTGGCTGAGTTGCAGAATTCAGTTGCTCCTCCAACTTATTAAAAAAGAATTTTTTTTTTTTTTTTTTAAAAATAAAACTCTCATTAAATATGACATTTTCGCTGTGCTAGCCCAGCAAGTTTTGAGTAAGAGCGTAATGGTCAAAATCTACTGTTATCTACTTACCGTTGTTCACCCCACTGCCACAAAAAACTTAAAGTATCTTGCTAATCCATTATTTTCTTTCTTAGTTTTAACAAAAAAATACCCAACACTACTTGACGGAATGCATGGTGGGATTTTTACAAAAACAGGGGTGGAATTTTTTTTTTTGCTCTTCAGTAGATTTAAATATATCCTACCCAAACATCTGCAATGGTGCAACAATACTGTTCTTGATGGCCCAATGTACTTTGTTAATGATATTTATCAAATCAACAAGAGCTTTAAAGTCTGGAGAGGAAATAGCTGTTAATTATTTACCACTCAAAGCATAAGCAGTTTTGTGATTTCACAAACATTCAAAGAATCAAATAAATATACTTATTAATAAAAATATAAAAACTAATAATAAAAGTAATAAATGGGGATTTCTTGGATGTATTCAGTGGAGATTACTCTTCAATACAAGTTACCAACCACCCCCTTCAAACTTGGCCGTTGGACTCCACCAAGTTTTTTTTTAGCTTGTAATTGTACCAACTCCTCATGAGCCAGGTTCAATCTGCTTCCTAAAACGGCAGCTTTCACAGTCGCAATAGGAGCCGCATTCGGATTACCTTGTCTCCAAAATTCCACGCGGGTCTCGATATAATCCAAGCCTTGGTTGATAAGGTCTGCAATCTCGCCGTCGCAGCTGCGGCAAAGACGTGCGTCGGAGAGAAGATCAAGGAGAAAAAGTTTGTCATCTTGAAGTTCTTGAATCAAGTTTCGTTCAAGTTGCAATGCAGCTGCCCCGCGATCGATAATCGGAGTAGTGCGAAGGGCACGCGACAGCAATTTTGCGTCTGTCACACCACCACCATTTCTGCCAGCATCATTTCGAACTACTCCTGTCCCAACCGACGCTGCAGTTGCCCCAGTAGCGGTTGCTGCCGCTGCCGCGTGCTGAGCCTGTCTTTCCGCCTTCATTTTAACTGTATCCAGCAAAACAACTGCACTGCGAATCGCCTCAATGCATTTGTGGATTCCCATTTCGAACCCGACAAGTTCAGGCCGTGCGCGCGCTCCGCGATGGAAAAGCACCAACGCGTCTTCAAAGTCTCCACGCGAGTATAATGTTTCGGCTTTTTGGTACACTGCGCGGATGAATGACGGCGACTGCTCGAGAACTTTGTTGACATCTTCAAGAGACGCCACAGAATCACCTGTTTATTTATTTTGGAAAAAAAATTTTTTTTTCTTGGGAGAAATGAACCTTGCATCATGAAACAGCGTGCGCGATTGACAAGACAGTCAAGCTGATTCGGAACTAAAACGAGAGCGCGGTTATATCTATCAATGGCTTCCGCAAATAACCCTGTTTCATTTGTGTTCATTGCTACTGCGAAAAAATGCAAAAGAAAGGGAAAGAAAATCACGCTAAAACCTGACGCTGCAAGCTTATCCGCTTCGGCGTGCAATGCTTGATATTGCCCCTGTACATCTTTTGGATCCATTTCTACTTCATCGTTATCCATTTTTATAACTGTCCTTTGTTCTTATTTTCTCTGAATTTGAAGGAAAATCTGTGCGAAAGACAAAAATCTTGGAAGATGATATTGAGGCTGACATTGCATTTGGAAAACAAACGGAAGAACATTTGGTACTATCCATTATCGGCAGACCACATTTAGTGCTTGAAACTACTTCCTTACACTGATGATTGAGCCAGTCAGTAAAGACATCATATTCAAAGCTTTTATTAAAGACAAGCAAGCAAGAAAAAAAACAATAACGGCGACAACCATACTAATCGTGCGGTTTGTCAATCGAATCACCTTGTTCACCTAGTCCTATCTCCAACCGTCTCTTTCCAGCCAAATATAGCATACACTCATCATAACTCCTGGGCAAAATTCGCATCCACTCCTGCGGATGCTGTCCATCATCATTCTTGCCAGCTACAGTTTTAAAAGTGAACCAAAATTCATTGCTCAAATAGTGACTGCCTTCATCTGCCTGGACAATATGCGCAGCGACTTTGACAACGATTTTGTCTTCAAACGAATAAACGACTTGCGATGTTAGGTCGAGAACTGAGCCGACGTCGACGGGTTTTTTGAACGTGATGTCGTCCAGAGCAAGGAATTGGAGTGGGCGTTTGCAGAACATTACTCCCGTTGCGTAGCCAAGTTCGAAGCCAAGTCTCATTAAGTGACCTCCGAAAATCTGATATTATAAGTTCAATGAGTTACATCGTTGCATTTTGTTTTTTTAAATTTTATTCTGTTCTGGCTCTATCTCAAGCTTCGCTCGATACAACACGCTCGCTGCCTGCATACACTAATATAAAACCTTATTATGAACATTACGATCTTGCGGAAAAGTCAAAACAAGATTCTGAAAGGTAGTGTCCTTCATCCAAACCACATTTTTTGGTTTCGCTTTCGCAGGGTCAGGATTTCCGTTCGCATCCAGATACTTCATATATTCCAGGAAAATTGAATGGACAAGCTGCATTTCGGACAAGTCAGGAACGCGTAGTGATGGACTGGCTTGTGCGGCGAGTTGTTTGCGGGCTTTGTGGCGCGCACCCGCTTCAAAGAGGGCAGTTTCTTGGGAGTTGGTGAGGGTAAGTGGTGGAGCGGGGGCAGGGCGACCAGTTGTCGCGTCAAGTGAAACCATGATGAATTTAGCAATGAGGAAGACATCGCCGGTCAGTTTATTAGCGGGGAGAGGGGTGCGGAGGTATGCGATTGATTCCATGTCATGCAATGTGAGGCCGGCATCGGTATGGATCGGCATTAGTTTGATAATTACTTCCATTGACGACTTGCCAACATCTGTACGGAATTTTCGTGGATGGCCTCATCAGCAGATCCCAAAAAAAAGAAATCAACTAACATGTGACATGGCCTGACAATGAAACATCCAGATTTGCAGGAATTTCGCTAATCAAATCCATGCGATCGACGCTTGCTGGATAAACGCATAATGTTAAATTCAGTTTGTGATAATTAGTGAAGTTTCACCTGTAACAACAGCTAACGGTTTCAATGCCTCAGCACAATGCATGAAGGAAATGTAACCAGCCAGCGCATCAAGATCTTCAAGAACTTTTCCAACACGAATACGGCCAAAGTGGCTAGAATATTCGTCGCGTAGATGTTCGTCGGATGCAAACGGAAGGAAAACTTGAACAAACGAATCTTGCATGACACGCGAAACTGAGTTGTCTGAAAAAGGAGGCGACGTAGTGTTTTTTACGCGACCCTGTGCTTTAACTTGCGCCATACGTTCGTTGAATTTGTGCACCCAAAGGCGCGACGTGAATAGTGACCGGTTACCAAGCTCGCTGGTGTTGATTTCTGCCATTATTCTGTCGAAAAGGGTTGTGACTTTTCATCAAAAAATCGGTAATTCGATATTTGTCAGCTTACGAAAGATTACTTTTATTACCTGACAAGCTTTCTATTTCATTGTTTGTTTAAAGTGTTCTATTTTTCCAGAGTGAATAGTCAAAATATTTCAGTATTATTTCAAATTAATATTATGGAAACTGAATATTGTGGAAAGTGAATGATCTCAACGCACACAATCATTGCCAGACCTGCGACAACTGCGCCAACAACAACGACGGCGAGAACTATGGCACCGCCAACTCGAATTCAAAACACAGCAACAGCATCTCTTGCGGTCGCATACACGTTAATTCCTGCACCAACGATTTCGGGAATCGAATTCACAACATCCACGAATGCGAAATGGCGCATCACAGCCACGAAAGCACCCATTCTTAATGCTGATCAAATGGACAAGTTAAATTTGATTTTTTACTTATTTTATTTATTATTTATTATTTATTTTTAAAAGCATTTGCAATGAACTCATAATAATTGTCAAAAACAATAATTTAAACCTTGATCGACGCGCATGCGCTTTCTTTCAAAACAAACAAACAAAATGAAAACAAAAAGGCTGACAGAATCAGGACGAATTCAAGTTCCATTTCCCGAAATGTTTTTTGGAAACAACCGCGTGTGTTTACAGAAATTTGATGAAGAAAAATACAATGCCGACACTACCATCGCCGTTGATAAAGATAGTCTTGTCGTTGTGGATGCTGTTGATGCACTTGGAGCTGTCGCGTTTGGAAATTTTGCGGTTATGGAGGACGTGAAAGTCAGTTATTCGAAGGAATGGACTGAAAAAAGGTTTTTCTTTGAATATATACATATAAATCCGAGTTTTTACTATTTAATTCTAGCTTTTGATTTATTTTATTTTTTGTTCAGTGAAAGGTTACATGGAAAAATCAAGAAGATTGCTAAACCGTATGATTGGACGTATACACCGAAAGGATATCACACGACTTTTGGAGGCGGCGTTCGTGCTAGTGCTGATAACTCTGATTCGGCCAGCCGTGAGAGAAAGCATCCTACACAGGTGAAACAAAGCAGAAAAAAGTATTTATAACTACGCGCAAAAAATTGACGGGTTCTGAATCTCGTTTAACC
>JADGJH010000652.1:0-15718 GCA_027596945.1 Physocladia obscura
TAATAATAATAATAATAATAATAATAATAATAATAATAATAGTATACTAATTACTAGAAGAAAAGCGTGCGGCATATGGGGCTCACCAATAATGTGTTGCATTCTACCGCTGTACCACGAGGGCCGCTAAGCAAGTAAATAAGAGAGTGACAACACAGAAACTGCTATGAAACAAACGAAAAAAATATGATATGAGGCTCATAATGTTTCTTTTGATAGAGTTGTGGACCATGCAATTTGGCTGTCATGTTTTGTTCAAGGTGATTGTTTTTTTGACAAATTTTTGTTCCTCGAAGTTGTCATTGTTTGGCAAAAACCAACAACGATGAGTGAAACAGACCAGAATTCAATGCAGACCGCGGTTGATTCGCTTGCGGTACTTACGGCGCTGCTTGGTAACGACAGTGCGCGACAAGAGATCCAAAGCACTGGCGCGATTGCAATTCCAGTCGATGTTTTGGCTGGGTTGAGTTGCATCGATTACAATACCAACACAGTCGCGGATAAAACTATTCAGGAAACAAACACAAACGCAAACGACACAAGCACAAACACTACTGTCACTTCTTGTTCCACACCGCGTGGTCTCTCGCAATCAACTTTGGGGCAGCGCAAGTCTTCAATATGCCACCATGCAAAGCGCAGGAGCCAGGTTTGTTTGTTATTTGTCTCTTGCCTGCATCGCTTTAGGCTGTTTATTTATTTTGCAATGTTGCATTATTATTGGTGATCGCCATTGAGAGATTACTCCGTGTCCTTTGTTTTGTCCCCCAAAACTGATTTGTTGCCCAACTTCCAAAAAATAAATAAATTGTCACATGTTTTTGAACTAACAACCATCTTCTTTTGTAAAAGTGCGTCCGGTGCAAAGAGGAAGGTACCGGTGGATCGATAATTTGCAAACACTTCAAGCAGAAATATGCGGTGAGTCATCGTAGGAATGCTAACTCGGCTAAACATTACAAATATGGGTGTAGTGCCGATGGTGTTTTGACGAAGGGAATCCGGCAAATTCGCTTTGTGAGCATCGACTTATTCGAGCCAAGTGCAAAGTATGTACTCCGGTCAGACAAGTGACAAAGTCTTATCGGCCACGCTTCAAAATGGAGGGATTAACACCAGCTGACTTTCTTCCATTTAAAAACGATAGCAGCAAAAACATCAACGACAACAGTAGCGGCTGCGGTAACAATGAAGACGTCAATTATTCCATGTCATTGAGCATTAATGGAGATGAAGGGAGCTCAGATCATGTCGACGCGAAAAATATGAATTTAGCCAAGCCCGAACTGGAATGTATGCGATGCTCTTCTACAAGAAAAGTTGTTTCTTATGGCGCAGCAAAAAGACCGTTAGTGAATTTTATATTTTAGCTATTGCTGAAAAATTTCGGTAACAGATTGTGCAAGTCTTGCCACAAACATCTTGTAATTTCGTATGAAAATTCATTGATCAAAATGGAAGCGAAAAGAGCAAAATCGGCGTATCCTGGAGAGGAATCAAGACAAAAACGGATTTACATAAAATGCGAATCCAAATTACCAAATTCGCTTGGTTTCAACGATTTTGCGCCGTCAACTCCAACTGCAGGTGGCGAGTCTAAACAAGATCTTTCAGCATCCAGAGAGTCAGCAAATATTCAATGCAGTTTTTTCCCGACTCCTGGCGTCACACCCGACCGAAATCCAAGAACACAAGCATCCCAAGGATTAATTAAACAGATTTTCATATGTATGATATGTGCGAGTGAGTACACGTATGGTGGGGTACATTTTTCCGACACAAAGTTTTTATGTGTCCGATGCTGTACCGCGAAGCAATCATCCCAAAGCTTTAGTAATGCAACTACAGCCAGTGACGCGCCTACCGCCAGCCATACCGGTGATGTCAGCGGTGATGCGAGCGACGCGAGTACGATCTCTATCGATTACAATAACTGTAAACGCGAAAGAACTATGAGTATAGTAAGCAGCCCAGCGTTCGGAAAATCAGAATTGAGAAGAAAGAGAGCAAAGGATGATGAAGATACAGAGTTTGAAACGGAATATGCAAATGTAGATATTTTGGTAGCTGCAGCTGCGGTAATTATGGCTACTGGATATGACGATGTGGCTTCAAGCTCTACAAGCGGCGACGACGATAACGCCGCGGAAATTTTGGCCAAGTTAGGATTGTCGTTTTAAATGAATAACAAAAAGGCAGTATGGAGAGTTTATTCTTTTCTTTATCATTATTTCTCTCTGTTTTTCAGTTTGTGGTTTGTCAATATTATTTTCAATTTTTTAATTATTTTGTCATGGGCGAAACAAAACAAACAGAAGAGCACCGCCACTGGCATTTTCATTTGCTGTGAAATTTATTATATTAAAAATTATTTCTGGCGTTTAAGAAAATCTTTATTAAGAAATCATACTTCGACTGATACTCATTCTCCAGCTTCTGTGCAGATTCCATTCAACTGCTTCCAACACTCAAATGAAAGGGTTTTAACAATTGTCAATGTTTTGATTCTTTAGTGCTTTATTTCAAACATGAAATTCTTAAACAGGTGTTTGATCTCAAGATCTAAAACTTGAGCTTTAAAACTTGGACCAGTGGGAATAAAATGGAAATTGTATCACAATCAGCCAGCTTTGTGCTGACTGATCTCATCAGGTGAGTTTCAGTATCAAACTAGTGGCTGGCCATAAAACATTAATAAAAATAGTTTCCAAACTCTCTCTATCCACTCAAACATCATGGTCTTGTCACACCACAATGCAGCCAAGAAATTATATTGAGAAAATCTTGTTCTTGTTCTGTCAAAACAAGTGTATTTTTTCTTTTTTCTACACATGTTTGTTTCATGACCATAAATACAGGCAACTTTGTTTCATCCATTCCAACAGTCAAGTACGCAACCAGGTTATATATTAGATTGCTAATCTAATTTCTCAAAGAATTTTTTAGAATTTCTCAAGCCTTCAATTAACTTCAAGAACTCAAAAACAATTCAAGCGGTTTCCAACTGCTTTACAACCATTTCTCTTTCTAAGCATCTTTTATCCTTTTTTTTTTTCTTGTTTTCCCCTTCAACTCTTTTCTTTTCTTTATTATGGTTATCAAATAAAAACAAAGGAATATCTTAAGTATTAAACTTCAACACCAACTAAGCCCCATACTACTATTTTGAACTTTTGTCATTTAATTTTGAGATACCTAGTATTGAATTAGTTGACTCAAGTTGCCACAGCTACCAGCAAATTTCTACCATTTTTTTCAACTTACCAGAACCTTATGCCTGTTCCCCAGCTATTCACAGCAATTTACTAGAAACCACATGCAATCTACTTCTGGTTTTTGGCTTGTGCACATCAACAGCTTATGAATACTGGTATATAAATGTTGAATTTGTTGCAATATCAAATGGAACATTTGCTTGATCCATTTTGAAGATATGACAATCAGGTGTGGAATTTATGATTTGGGTGTGGTGCAAAGATGTAATATCCTTGTACTCTTCAACATATAAGTCTTTTGACTGTGTTTGTTGAAGCAGGAACAGGTTTCAATGATGTAGCATTAAAAAAACTTTTTGGTAAAGATGGGAAACTTACTGATGAGGCAGTAAAGAAAGTTCAAGCTTGATGGAAAAGACCTTCCAATTTAACTCCACACTTGAAAGTCAAACACAATATCAGAATTTAGACATTCCTGAGCTGCCCTCAAGGCATAGAATCATATAGTTAAGTTAATTGGGTTTTAGTAGATCAAACAAAATATATTTAATAAAATGAGAAAAACTTCCTTTTTGCTTGTAGTTTATATTTTTCATTCTTTTGTTTCAGAGTCAAGTTTGTAAGCTCAATCAAGCATGATGTAATTATTTTTGCAATAATAGGGTGCACTTTAGTACACAATTATGTAGTAAGTCAATAATGTCTTTGAAAACAGAAGGAAATCTCCAACTTTAATTTCTCAATTTTCTTTGCATACAGTAGGAGAAATAATTATTTGTTAATGCTTGTAAACTGATAAATCATATGTGAGAGAATTTGAGAGATTTTAAGTAAATAAACTTGAAATAGTGAAATAATGTTTAATTAGTTTCAAAAATTCTCAATTTATGGTGTTTCGGGTAGCTGTGAAACAAGATGAATTAGAATTTTCAAGCTGTAGAAGAAGAGTTTTCCAAAGATAGGTTTTGATGAAGCAAATGACAAGAAGTAAGAATACATAACAAAATAAAGAATAATAAATTGTAATAAAATAAAATAAAATAGTTGCGCCTTTATTACAGAAAACTAGTTTGTTTTCACAACATCAGACCTGAGATGGTAGATCATACTGGAAGGAATTATGTTCAATTCTGTTATTGTGCATCAATTTCTTTAAGTTTACTATTCTCGGACTTTCTTTTGTTCATTGAGACATCTACACATTGTTTCTCAAGCCTTGATAAACAATTAAACCATTCTTCATTAACTCACATGAAGATGGCTATCAACAAGCTGAAAGCAGTGCTAGAGTGTCTTTTTTGAGTCAACATAGCTTTAGGTTGTTGTTTGTTAGAAGATGGATTGCAAGGCAACTTCTTCCTGAACAAAAATTTTTTCGTCATGAAAATTGATGAAAACTGAAAATTGTCAGGAAAATGCATAAATATCCTTTATTTCTCTTTCTTTGCAAATAAACTTTAAAGAATAATTTTGGAAGTTTAAATAACAGCAGAAATTTAATTACTAATTATGTCTATTTAGCTGAAAATGAAAAAATCTGAAATTGGGAGTAAAGCATAGAGAACGCAACCTATTACAGAATTTGAATGAATGATTGCAGTGAGAACTTACTTTTTAGCCTTAAATAAGTTCATGTTGCTCATATCCAAAGAGCACCTAGCAAATAAAATATAGAGTTTATACGTCAATCAAGAGCTTAGCGTTGGCATCAATTTAAACAAATGGAGGTCCGCCAAGCACTATTTGGCTCGTCGTTTTCGATACATATCCATGCTAACGATGTCAATTTACTCGGCAATTCTGAACCAAAATAATATTAAGCAAACTCTCACAGCCAATACGAGCACAGATTTAAATGCGATTTTGCAACTATATTGTCGGTTTTGATGTTTTTTGGGAATATTTCATGTTGCAAATTTTCGGTATTAGTAATTGGCAGGAAATTCGAATGGGATTTGCGTTGCCGCAACTGATAGCAACAGACTTGGATGGAACTCTTCTGACACCGCAGCACACGGTTACCAAGCGCACCACGGCAGCATTACGCAAACTGCAGCAACAGTTTGGCGTCAAGATTGTGCTTGCGTCGGGAAGATCACCACGCTCCGTCCAGAAAGTTATTGACAATCTCAATGATAACAAAGGCAACAACGAAAGCGAGAACAGCAATCTCAGCAACGGTAACAACAATTTTGCCAACTTTGAGTCCAACGAATTTCTTTTCGTTCCTGACGCGGTTCTTTGTTGCAATGGTGCTTTGACGTTCGATCCGTTGTCAAAACAAATTTCGAATCCGCGCTTTATTTCTCTCGATGCTGCAATCACCGCAGTTCGCCGGCTACGTAGTCTTGTTGACACCTCGAGTAATCTCGCAAACGCAGCTTTTGCTTGTGAAGTAGTTTGGATCGACGATAATTGCGATAAAGAGGCGTCAAAATACTCGAGCGATACCTTCTTTGTCTGTGACAAACAATGGAAACTTTATCGCAGCGATGCAATCTACTACAAACATACTGTAGCTGAAGATTCCTTCGAGTCTTTTCTCGAATCGCTCAAACTTCCCGACGGCAGATTACGTGGTGGCGTGATAAAACTAATGGCTTTGGACAAGACGAAAACTGCCGCTCAGCTTTATGATTCCCTTCCGCAAGACATGAAGCCTGTTTCGCCTTCTGAAAAAAATCAAAATATCACGCCGGATGCTGATCTGGCAGTAACGTACTCAGGGCCGTATTTCTTGGAAGTCGCTGCTGCAGGTGTCAGCAAAGGTCTTGGGCTTGAACTTCTCTGTACATCACTGGATATTAAACGCGAAAACATTGTTGCTTTTGGAGATTTACTAAATGATGCTGAGATGCTTCAATTTGCTGGCCAAGGTCTCTGTATGGGAAACGGCCATCCAGACATGAAAAAGCTGGCCGACAGAGTCATTGGTACAAACACCGAGGAAGGGGTTGCTGAAGAAATTGAATCTTGGTTTCGATATATTATTCCAGAATAATTTAATAGTAAAGTGAGCACAACTACAACGTTTAATATGTTAGAAAAAAAAAAGGAGTTTGCGGAAATAACATTACATTTATTTGAAAGCAAAATTGAAAATATTCATTTTGAATAAATAATGTTTATTAACCCTCACAAAATAAAAGAAAAAAAGAAAAAAAGAAAAGATTACAAACACTGTTGTAGTCCATTGGATATATTGGGGAGACAGTGTGGAGAGATGGTGGAAATGGATATGCTGGTGCCAGAATGGAAAATTAGCGCAACATAGCAGAGCATACAACAATGGCAGCATTACCTGTTAATAAAAAGCAGTGGGAGCTGGAGCAGCAGCAACAGCAGTATTGGTGCACTCTGGATAATTTAAGCAGCAAGAAACTGTCCCTGCTAATTGAAACTGACAGTGGCCACACAGCAGTAGTCATCCAAGAGCAAATTGTTCCAAAAAGATGTTACATTGTGGCCATCCGTAGCCATGTTGCTGATAATTTGTTGGTATTTTCCAAATTTTTATATTATTTTTTGATTGGGGTGAGATAATGAGGTGATGTGATGTCCTACTTAGAAAAAATTTAATTGTTTGCACACCAAAAGGAAGAACTCAAGGAAAAACCAAGGTGGTTTGAGCCTTTTTTTGGGGGCAATGGTGGGACAAAAAAATGGGGTGATGCTAAAAAATGTCCCATGCAATCTTTTTATAGTATTTTAAATTTTACTTGATATTTCAAACAAATATTTTGAAATTATATTTTGACCAGAGTGTCTCAGTCAAATCATTCTTTGCTCTATTTTGTTTGCAGCTCCTATAGAACATACCTCTCTTGGTGCTCTTATGTATAATGCACCTGTTTGTAAGTTTTATATTTGATAATACCTTGAAAATGAAATCAAAGGTGTTCATCAATATTTTCACTTGTCATTTCGGTTCAAGAAGTGCAAATTTTAATGAATTTTCTTTCTATTCACTGTCCATAAACACTTTAATAACTGAATTTAATTTGGAGCCAAGCCGTTATTTCAAAGCGACACAAATCCAAGACGACTGTTCAACTTGTCGAACGCAGAATACACGCTCTGGAAGAACGGCGCACCGTAAATCGTAAACCCGATAGACTCAGCACCACCAACAATCAACGAGTAGCACACTCCGCCATCTTCCAACGCAATCAAGCTGTATGGAATCGAGTACGCGACTGCCGCACCGCCGGACGAGGAAGTCAGGGTGATTGTGATTGGGTTGCCTGTGCATGGAATCGAGCCAATGTTTGCATTGTACTTGGAGTAAAGCCACTTGTTGATGGTCGTTGCAGCGGATGTGACAAACACGAGCTCTGGGGTTCCTGAGTCGGCAATACTCACGCCTGTGGCAGTCTGTGATGCGTAAGACGTGTAGGACAGAGAACTGACTTTCTTGCTCGTGGATGTGTATGAAATTGTCTGAGAAAATTGTGGGATGCAAAAAAAACAACATGTGAGCTCATCAATATTTTTGATTTGGTTGATTCATACCACTTGCGATGGCTTGAATTGCCACCAGCCATTTGCGTTCACAATTCCGTCGTAGGTAAAAGAAGTGACAGGAAAGTACTGGAACGTTGAGCTAGTTGGGTATTTTGAGGAATCCAAGTATCCGAAGCTGACCTCCCCATTAATATTGTCCTCGTTAATGTAAACTCCAAAAAGCGAGAGACCCAAGTGGTCTAAAAAGTTTGCATTGTGAATTGGGTTTGCGGAGGCCGGATACTTGGATGCCGCATCAAGATCGGCAGCAATTTGGGAAATGTCGTTCCAACCCATTCCCAAAATACCAACTCCACTCATCCCACCAAACAAATAAGTTGCAAGACCGATAGGCAATTTTGTGGCAGTTGCATTGCCATACTCGACAGTGGTGTTGTAGATAGTGTAGTTGACACCATACGTCCCCGTGCCGTACAAAGTCTGACCCTTAACACCGGTTGCAACAAAATTTGAATTGACAACCACAGATCCGGCCTCATTGGGCGTGCAACCACCATCACTGTCGGCTGTACATGTCGAGCCAATGACCCAGGTGTCGGAGGAACCGGTGTCGAAGCAGACGGATTGGGCCACACTGTTTCCACCAACAATAAGATTGGCGAAGAAATAGTTGCCGAGCCCACCGTTCGCAAGAGGCGCAGACAAAGAGCCGGTTGTGGTGCTCAGACCTTTTGTGAACTTGATGAGGGACACGTCCAAGTCTTCCTTGGTTGGAGCGCGCTTGCGGGCAATTGGCAAGTTGAATGGAGTGGCAGCGTCAATTAGGCCGACTGCCAACGCGAGGAAAGCTACTATCTGCATTAATGACAGTTTTTTTTTTTTTTTTTCGTTTCCTGATGTGATTTCCAGCTGTATTTGAAGGATTTCGGATTTTGGCTTGGTGCGTGGGCTTGGGTACCACGCGCTGCCTTCTCAGCGATCTTGCAGTACTTGAAAGTCAGTGGAGGTAGGAACCACAAAACGCAATCAAATTAGTTCTTGACCAGGGATTGTGGTATCACAGAATCCGTCCTTTGCTGCGAAGGAGTATTTAATTTTCAGAAATTCTGAAAATTCAATGAATAACTGTTGCCACTGGATCAGATGATCAAGGGACCAGAAAATGAAACAAACAGATCTTGGCAAAGCGTAAAACGAAAGCGGTTGAAACGGTTTTGTTCAATATTTGAATTCAAAGTCACTAATTTTGTTATCCGACAGTTATTTAACGGAAGTTCGAAGTTTTAAACAATTGTGGCGTTTTTTGATTTGTTATCGCATCATATTCAACCAGTACATCACCAAACTGAACGATATCAAATGCAATTGAAAATTTTGTAGCGTCTTGGCACTTCCTTGCCTGGTATTAAACCTGCTTTTCGAATTATCGTGCCTACTCGTTATCTGATATGGGTAATAATGGAAAGGCATTTGACCCAAATCTCTGAACGAAAAATTTCAACGTTTATTTGTGGAGTTCTCATTGGCTCTCCTTGCAGCTCCTCTTTCTTGGATTTTAACCCATCTAGCTTTGTATTTGTCTCTCGATTTCAATACACACGAAAACATGGGATTCCTTTTGAAGTGTTTTATTTTGTTCGTTTTTTTGCACAATTTCGTTGGTTTGGCATTCGTTACGTTCGATATCAGATTTCGCAGGCGAAGGTGAAAAATACAAAAAAAAAATCAGTACATAATATTGGCGCGCAGAGCGCCGACAGCCAGCGCCTTCGCCACCATGCCGACGGGGAACGCGTACAGCACAGAGTCCTGCACCTCTTCATCGTGCTTCTTCACTGCTACTTTATGTCCGTGTGCCTGCGAAAACATAAACGACGGTGCCCGTTTTTGTGTCCAACTAGGGGTCTGGACTCAGCTCAAGCCGGCTTGAGTCAAATTGTTTGAAGTTGGCTTGATTCGGCTTGGCAAGATAAGAAGAAAAACCGAGTAATGTGTAATACAACAATGACACCGATAGCATTTGAAGCCCAGTAACTGAAAATCTGAGTTTTCATGCTCTCTAACAGTGAAATAGTGGACTTCAGAGGAATTTTTCAAAAATTGCTTAGGCAGTTTGTTACAGGTGGTCTTCTTTTCCAACCATAACTAACAAACAGGCAAGCGGTGACTGCTGTCGCGCGCCTGGCGGAGCTGTGGTTGTGGTGGGGGATGAACGCGTGCCCGCGGGGGTGGTGTCGGGAATGGGTGCATGAGTGCGGCCAGCGGAGTTGTCCTGGAAGGAGCATCGATGACGGGACAAGGAAAACATGATCAACAGTGACCACGGATTCGCGACAATTGTGTGCTGCCTGGCGCAATTAGTCGCAAGCGTGTCGTCGGAATTGGGCGAGCAGGTAATTAAAAAAGTGTCGATCACTCTGCGATGGCTGCGGCGACCGCGCTACCTGCCGGCCCTCTTTTGTGGCACGCGCCTGGCTTGGTACTGGCATCACCACAGACTTCTGAAGTCCGTTCACAATACTTCAGCGTGCTTGTTTGGCGGGATTTGCCCATCCCAGATGTCTCAACCGTGAGCATCTCGTCGAAATGCCCCGTTCTCCAACTGGCTAGTATTGGGATTACTCTGGCTACGGAGGCTGCTGCAACAGCAGCGTACAGCAAGACAGACTTATTGGCCCAAAACAAAAGAAGTAGCGGTCATGAATGGGTCCGCTGCCTGCATACCGAGAATGAATGTACGGCCCTTAAAAACAACATTGTATGCAGACAACAGCTCAGAATAAGAGCATTACTTCTAAATAAAAAATACTGGAAAAAATAAAAGACACTGCTTAAAACAAGAATACAGCTGTCGTAATGCCGGTTTTTTTAAAACTTCGCAAAATTATAAAAATTGTAAAAGAGAAGAGTATAATGGTAGAAAAACGGCAAGGCATTTTAAAAAAAAAAAATTTCCAAAAAAGGTGCCAAGTATATGTGAAGACTGAAAGCTATAACAAAAACTGCCAGGCATGTAAAAATACCACGACACCAGCTAATGTTACACTAACGTCAGAAGTTTTTGGAAGAAATCAACATGGTGATATGAAAAGCAAATGGAACAAAAACATTCACTCACACAAAAAACCTAATAAAATAGGAACAACATGTGAATGTGACAGAACACTCCAACTACTTATCAGAGGAGTCAATGGAAGAACAACAGGAGTAATAGTGGAATATCAAAAAAAACTGAATGAGTGTAAAACCCTAACAAATAAAAAATCTTCAACTCAATGCAAATACCAAACTCTACCACAGAAACAAGATTATAAACATAAATAAAATAGTAAAAGAAAATCAACTAAATAACTGCACAACATTACATAAGTTAATCTCAACACTGGGAGGAGCCACAGATGGCAAAGGAAAAGATAAAATGAATGAAAAAATAACAGCAAATGAAATAATGGCTGCTAAACACTCTATTGCAAAAGACACAAACAATGGATGCCTCACTATGACAGTATGCACAGTACATGGTAACAGTGGCAGCAGTAGTGGCAATGTATGTATATGCAGAGAACTTGAAGTGCAAAGAATTGAATATGAAAGGATACAAAGGGAAAATTGCAACAACATGGTGCAAGAAGAACCAACAGAAGAGATGTCTGAGCCTGAAGAGCGCAGATCAGTAGTGCAGAAACCCACCAAAACTGTAAACACACCAACTAACAAACAGGAAGAAATAGATGAACTTTCTCCTTTGCAGAAAACCAGTAGTGCTGGAAACATATTAAAAATGTAGAAAACAAAAAAAAATCAAAAATTACATCATGGCTCAACTCAGGGCCACCTACATCTACAAAATGTAATGCTGGAAAAATTGAAACAATTAATGCACTAAAAATGAATAAAAGGAAAAGAGAAACTGTTGTGATAGAAGAAATTGATGAACAAACAAATAATAATGAAAACACCAGCCAAATAAGATCAGATCCAAAACTACACCACACTTGTTGGAAGTAATACCATTGGTGAAATTGATGATAACTTAATTAATGTTTTAACCACAACTTCAACACAATCACCAGAGCAAATGCATGAACCACAATAGAAACAATTAAAAAATCTAATATACATATAGCAGCATTCACTGAAACAAGAATGACACAACACGGCACCAAGGTGCTTTGCAGTAGATACATGCATAACAGAAAATGGAGGAATATCAGGAGGTGTAGCAATACTCCTAACAGATAAAATGGAAAGACATTTGTATAAAAAAACTCCATTTAAAATTGGATTCACACTTATTTCAATTATCTTGGCACTGAAAAGTGGTAAAGTAAGAATCACATGTTTATATTGGCCAACATCAGCAACAAAAGCAAATACAGAAACAATGTCATGCTGGATAAACAAGACAATTGAAGAAGACAAACAAAATAACGTAGAATTTATTTGGTTAG
Source organism: Physocladia obscura (assembly GCA_027596945.1). NCBI lineage: Eukaryota > Fungi > Chytridiomycota > Chytridiomycetes > Chytridiales > Chytriomycetaceae > Physocladia > Physocladia obscura. The sequence continues at coordinate 12,134 of JADGJH010000652.1, forward strand.
GAGACTGGAATGAAGTTCTTGATGCAGAAATAGACTCATATTCTAAGAGTGGTGACTTTTTTCCCAGCCCCACTGGGTTTTTTTTGAGCAACTGGTAAGAGAAACAGCTGGACTTTGGGGTAGTGGAATCATTGCAGAAGAGCTAGAGAGCTTTCTTGATCATGAATTTATGAGGCCACCTGAAGCAGAAGAGTGGGATGCCAGTGGTAAAAGTAGGGAGTGGTAGTGATGGAAGCAATAGAAAAGTTTAACAGAGGTGGCCTCTGTAAATGGGCCAACATCAGGTGGCTAATTTCAACTACTGTTGGATTTGGGAACTTAGGAAAGTTTTTTAGTTTGGAAAAGTGTTTCTGAGCATTAATAAAAACAGGCCGGCACCTCTGTTAAAATAAATAAAAGAATGCAGACTTTAACAAGTTGAAATTGAGTTTTGTGTTAGTAATAAATGCACTCAGCAAGTGGTATTTGCGTATGATACAGATTGGTGTTGTGAAGATATGTCATCTAATTGTCAGATCAGACCAGATGCGTGACATTTGAATTATGCGAATAGCAGTTTTCAACCACAGACAGCACAGGGAATCCTCACGAAACAAACGGGAAAAAATGATAGCAAGAATCATTTAAACCCAACTACTATAGACACGGATATTGTTCCTGCGTCATGTGGCGCATGAAGAATTTTTTTTTTACCGTCATTTGCTAACAAAGCAAACTACTCAACCGCAAACTGTTCACCCTCAGCCGAAATTTGCAAAATCTCCACTTTCGTCATCAGCCGTTTGGCTGCGTACTCTTAAGCAGCTGCAGCGGCTGGCCGATTTGCTTAAAAAAAGTTTTCTGGAATAATTCAAAGTCTGCCACTACAGTATCTCCAGACCAGTCTACTCCTACAAATACTGGCAAAAGCAGCAATAATACTGCTGCAAATGAAGCTGATTTGGATGCTTCAGACGCCGCTTCGTTTTTCAATTTTCGGTTTGCCACTCACTGTTCCTTCAAGTTCACAGCAAAGTCCCGAATAAATTTGAGCATTAGAGACCCCGCGCAGTATTTTCGACTCCTGTTCTCCATTATGATCTGTTGGAAACTTGGGCTCGCTTACTTCTGATATTGCACTATTTCGCGGTTTTGAGTTGCGCAATTTAGACATGTTGATTCAAATAAAGTATCACTAGCACCAATCGATGGAATGAAGATGCAGACAGATTTGTTGAGTACACTTTACAAATCAATTCGAGAAACTCTGGTGTTGCTGGCAATCTATCTCTTCAAGCAAAGGTTTGTCAAGAATTCAAGCATGGTGAGACAAGAGGGAGGAATGGAGATCATAAACAATGTTTTGAAGAGACAACGGATTCTATAAGATGGAGGACCAAAAGATAAAGAACGGCGGTTTGATGACGATTACGGCTTAACGGCACTGTTTGCGTTACAAGTCAACGCGGTTTTTACAGTGACATACACTACCCGTTACACCAACAATCATCCATTTGTGGATCAAAAAGTGTATATTTTAAGAGATGTACCCGATAACTTGGTAGAAGGCAGAATAAATACAATCACAAGAGAGTATTGCGAGCGTCAGCCATACGATACAACAGTAACGAAAATTGAATACGAAGTAACCCCAGTTCCAGCAAATCAAGTCCATATAATGAATCAAAGAATGTATGGTGCTGTACTCAACTGCTACAACTTGAAGATTGATCCAAATGAAACTGGCGATAGCAACTGTGTGGTGACGTTCCTTCTACATGCTTATTCAAAGCACATCAAGACACTCTCGGAATCTAAATTGAGGGAAATCTTTAGTGAGTCTGAGGATGAACTTGGTGATAGTTCTCTTCAGGAGGAAGGAGTGTCAACGACTCAAGTTCAAAGGTTTTGCCAACAATATGGAATCAGCATGTATGCTATTGATTTAAGCTGTAATGTATTTTGTCGGTATATACCCGAAAAGCGAAACCACCATTGTCCAAGCTTGGTCTATGTGTGTGCCAACCAGCACATGTACCCAATACTTGATGAAGCACTACGAAAATCGATATTTTCTCAGGAGAGACAACAATTGTGTGGCAAGCCATTCAAGCGCGCGTCAAACAAGAAAATATTTGACAATACTCTGACCACAATCATTGATCCTCCTTATGAACAACTAGATTCACTAATGCTGTGTACACTGAAATTAATGACTTGACTGATCTCGTTGTCCATTTGGCTGAAACAGAGCATGTGGTTTACAAGACCAGAACCAACAATGGCAAGATTGTTCGACTAGAATACAAGAACAACGTGACTATTGAACTGAATAAAGATTATGAGAAAGCAAAATCATCATGCGAAGCTATGGTGATTCCGTTTAAAAACCAAAATTTGATTACATTAGCTCTCGAAGCATTTGAGATTTATAAAGGAGATGATAAAATAGAAAGCAATTTTAATAAAGACACAAGAGATGTCTTTTTCAACTACAAGAAACGAGTTATTGTGGATACATTTTACGAGCCCCAGCGTGGAGCAAATTTGAAGAGCTTTGATATTCAAAAATGCCATACAGCATGTTTGAGTAAAAGGAATACATCAAATTGGTGTGTTTTCGGTATATTTGATGAAATCAAGCCGTTTTCTGGCAAGCTGCATCCCGGTTTCTTTTACGTTATAACTGAAAATACTTTTCCATTACGAGGCAATGGGTGGTACTCCGTACCAGTACTAAAATATTGTAAATCAGAACGTATTCCATTTGATATTGTATACGAAATTATTCCTTCCAATACATTAAAATCAGATTATTTCAACCAGTTTGTTGACCAAATCTACAGCAAGTGTGGTGAATCATCAAAGTTGATAATGAACTGCTTTATTGGGTGTTTGAACAAGCGGTCAACAGAAATACAAAAAGATTTGTTCACCATGAGCGTGAATGATGCAGTTCGAGCATTCTTTTCAAACCAAAACACTGTCTACTCAAAAGTGAGTGACAGCTTATTTAGAATATCAACTAAAACCAAGACACTCAAACATTTTAATACGATTCCAATCTACTGGCAAGTTATTGACAGCAGCAACATGTTATTACATCAATTGGCAATGAAAATGGGGGGTAAAATTGTTCGATTGAAGACTGACAGTGTTGTAGTAGAAGACGGCAATGATGTGGAATGTAAGCCAGGCATTGGTAACTATCGTAAAGAGAAGCTGCCAGATGAATGGAAGGTGACTGAAAATTTTATACAAAATTATAAATTTTTGTTGACATACTGTAGTACGTGTCATCGAGTTCAAGGTGAGTCAATCAATCAGCCGTTTACGATTCACGAATGGAGTCGGATGGCAAGTGATATGCGATACACTGCCATTAGTAGAACAACAAAGAAGGAATTCATTAATGTTGTTGATGATGGTATAAAGCATCCAGAAGAAGTGGATATTGATTATGATAAGCTGAAGAGAAAGTTGAAGGTGGAGTGTCAGCTCAAGGATGAGTTACGAAAGAAGCGAGCCAAAGCCGTTAGAGTAATCAATTATATTGTTCGGAAAGGATGCTCTGATGAATACTGTTTGAAGCACACATTCTTGAAG
>JADGJH010000653.1:3593-15681 GCA_027596945.1 Physocladia obscura
AGCCAAGACAAGGGCCAAGAAGCCAAGCCTGACTTCATTGAAAGACGAGCCAAGAGCAAGGGGTCGAAAGATTAAAACAAAAGAACAAAAAACAAAAATGGCCTCGCAGGAGAATCAACGATCAAACACTATCCAAGGGACCACATTTCTTGTGAGAATGGTTTGACAATCTTGGACAATCTTTTGCTGTTTTTGTTTATTCGGTGTGTTTCATGCAGATGCTCTTGAATATCATCACAGGCGTATTTTCGTCATTCAATTGGACTCGACCGACTCTCATTGTAACTATTATCTTGCGTTTCAGAAGTTTCTCTCCAGGCTTAAACGTTATTTATTCTGCTTCAGATTCATTGGCTCTGGACGATTCTTGGATTCATTGTATTATTTCATGTATCGCGATCAAATAATATTGTTTCACCGCCGCGAGTTTACTGGTCAGTGTTTTTCTTAAGAACAATTCGCTTCGTTTTCATTGCGATTTAAATTGAACAAATTTATAGTTACATGGTATTTGCAGCGATGATCGCCGCATACGAATCCGTAAACCTTTTCCAAGGGTTCGATCCATTGGTCACTGCATGTGCGCTCGATTTCTCACGGGCAGCCGAAATTCCAAATAGTTTTGCTGCCAGTTCGGAATGCGTTTGGAACTCTGTATATCATTTCCATGCTGTATATTTGTCGTTTGTGCATATCATGTTTTTTGTTCTGCTGAACTGCTGTTTGCAGGATTCTATTCAGGTAATATATATTATTGGGATCTTTTATAGTTATTATTTATGATAATATTTAATAGGAGAGTTTCGATGACGAAGGCAAAATTGGTCTTTTTATCAATTGGTTTGCAAATATTTTGTTTTACATTAATTTCCGTTTGCTGACTTTTTTTTTATGGGTTCGTTCATCAGGCATAATTACACCACGATCCCGTTTCCAGTTCTTTTTGCCAATATGTTTGCGATTCTTGGAATGCGCAAATACGTGGACCTTGTTTCATCATTTGATGAATGGAGCGAACATATTTCTGATGCGTTTTGGATTCTATTACGCGTTCTCGCTATCGGAAACATACTGTTCAATTTCGTGCTGTTTTATCTGTTTGTGCAAAGCGATAGAGAAGTTTCGCTGCTGGAGTCTTTGCGGGTTAAAGCTTTGCAAGCGATACGACGAGATGACGGGTTTGAAGATTTGGAAGGCGGAGAACGGAAAACTGTTCTTTGATCGATAAAAGTTTCAGAGATTTATTGTTTACTTTTGCATATTAAGATCCTTTTTTTTCACCTGTTTCTTCACCTTTTTTTTTGTTTCAGTCACGTCTTGCAAAATAGTCAATTTTTAAGAATAAATTCTTATTTTCTTTCCAACAATAAGGTTTTCAAAAATTAATTTTTTTAATCCATTTTGTTTTTGTTTATCGTGCCTTTTTCACGTCTATACAAATTATTCATCACTCTTTTTTCCCCTTTCAATTGACGTTATAACTTCAAATTATCATTCATTCATTTATTACTACCATTTTTTTTACTACTAATTACAGACTTCGTTGCGTATCACGTGAATTAAACGGCGCAAGAGGATGCAAAACATCATTCAACCAACTCCCGAAAGTAGCTCCAACAATCTTAATGTACTCTGCATCGCTCAACTCCTCTTCTCCCACCACCAAGACAGACGAAACACCTTCCGCTGCTCCATCGACTCCACCATCTTGGAGTTCATTCGGACTAAACAGCTTCAGAGTTCCAAAAATCGGATAATCACTACCACCGCTATCGCTGATGGGAATATGCGTGCTTTCATGGAAAAACACGAATCTGCTGACAAACGATTCGCCAATAGTCGTTTTGCTTGGTTTTCCAAAAAATCGCGAGTGGTTGATACTACGCGTGATTTCGTGGCGCGCCGAGATTTTGTGGAGCACATTTGTTTTCAGATCCAGTTTCAATGCTGCAGGGATGAGGGGAAATTCCGGCTTCGCAGGGAATGTGTCGAGGGTAGCTTTGTTTGTGACAAAAAAGGAGTCTGTGGGTGGTTGGTGCTGGAATTTTCCTCTATTATTTTATTATTATATAAGAAACGAGTTTTTTCTTATAGAATATTGATAGACTGACCGTTCGACATGATTTTTTAAATCCAAATAAAACAAGTCTTCGCGGTCGACTTCGTACCATGAATATTTTGAGTGGTTGATTGATATTTTGCAGTGCGAATGCGATGACGGCATCAGCTCCATTTCGACTGAATCTTGACTGCTTTTTACAGCATAAATCATTCCCGACTTGTTCAGTACAGTAAACTCTAAAGCGGGAGAAAATAAAAAACATGAGCTAAATTGGGTGGCTTCTGAAAAAATTGCAGATAAAAAAAAAGGCCGAGGAGAGATTTAGAAAACATTACCACAAACATTATCAAGATCATTGACCGAATAGACCGAATAGTCGTAGATCAGATACCAATTCTTCCAGCTTTTCGTCCACTGCTTGATAAAGATCAAGTACTCGAGTTTAATGTGTACGGTTGTTAGCGTTGTTGCTGCAGCTCCAAGATCTGGGACGACAGAAAATACTTCGATGCCGTTGTGGATTATTTTTGATCGACGGAACCCAAACTCTTTCATGGTGGCGCGTTGGTCTGTGTTGGTTGTCGCCTTTTTTTTTTTTTGTTTTTGTCGAGAACGGGTTTTTTGTATGTTTTTTAATCTTCAAAATTGATCGCAGTTGAGGAAATCACATGGCTTTTGCATTTATCGCCGCATGAACAACGTCGTTATTCCGAAAGCACCAATATTTTGGCGAATTGGTGCATTTTATACAATTCGGGGCATTGTTTGTTATTTTGCACCAATTGTTTTGCTGACTAATGCTACCGAATCTCTTTTTTTTTTCCGTCACACTATGTTGACAAACCGTGATTTGAGAAAATGACGACCCACCTGTCAAATTTAATTTCTTTTTTTTTTTGCGATATAATTATTGATTTGATAGAAAGCGAAATACAACTATCAAATTTAAAACTTATTAGAGGTTAATTAACATCAAGAAAATATTTAGACAAGCGTACCTGTTCAAAGTAATGGGAGATTTGGAGCCGTTTTGTGACAAAAAAGCAACACCATTTAATTGTTGCAAAGGTGAGAAGCGCCGACATGGAACGCGTATTGCCGCGAGAAAAAGAGTCCTGGATACCGGTTAGTGTAAGAGCGACAAGCAGGGTGTTATCTCTGCTGAACACTTCCATTTTTGGTTGGTAAACTCATTGTTTGGCCAATAGTTGCAGACAATGGCGGCAGTTGAGGCAATTGGATTTGCAGTTTTTTATTTTTATTTCAATCTTTATCAATCAGCTTGATGATCTTAAAATTAATAATAATAACAAAAGACAAAATTAAAACAAATTCAAACCATATAATTTCATTCAAAATTGAAAACAGTTGAAATCACATTCTAAATAATCATAAATAATTTCTTCAATTGAAATCATGATAAAGCCAGTGTGTCAGCAAAGAGTTTCAAAATTTGAGTGCGATTAATTGTCTGAGTTCCAAACTATTTGAACCCAACGAAATTTGTTTCATGAAAATCCAAAGCATTTTGAGAATTTGTGCTCTGCCTGTCAATGACAAAAGTTTTGTGGTCCATACTTGGATACTGCCAAAACATAATGACAGTATTGAATACTAAACTATATAGTCATTTCATGAAATTCTATGAAGTGAAGTTAATTTGATCAGAAGCAACTCAATTCTACTATAATAAAACTTCTCTTTGTGCTTTTAGTAATTTTTTGGTTTTATCTGTAACATGTTTTTTTTGCTCTCAGAAAAAGCAAAAGTGATGGGAGAAAGGGAAACTGCTTTTCTCGTGAGCAGCGGAAGTGAGAATCAAAATGACGCGAATAATATGAACGGCCCTCCACCGACCGATACAGATGGCATTGAAAGCTGGAACGCGACCGGCGAAGCAGAAAAGCGGAAGCGTGACGTGCTTTTCGCGCAGATATTCGGAAGCGTGACTGGTGGGATTGACACTGATTTTGATTCGCTGTCGGACTGCAACGACTGTTTGTCCGGTTCGGACACCGAGAATCCTCGCCCAAATAATCTGCGCCCACACTCAAGCTTAAACCAACAACGCGATCATTCAACGCGCCGAGGAAGCCTTCAAAACCAGAAAGTAAAGGAAAACTACACAGCACCAACAAAAATCACTACTACAGCTACAACTGCATCCTCTCGCAAAGATTCAGACAGCACTGTCCCTACAAATCTCTTTAATCCATTTAAATTGCTTGCACGTTCGCCGCAAGATGGTACTTTTGGCATCTCGTTTCTCGCCAACGGCCTGAATCACGCCAGTGCCATAACGGCCGCAACAAGTGCTCAAAGTGAATGGGAAGATATCTGTAATGACTGGGCGGCTATTGTCTCCGCAATTCCGGCTGTGGTGGAGGTTTATTTGTTTTATTTGCTTTGTCCTACTGAATGCTAAACAGTGCTTTTTTTTTTTTCAAAGCCCCACAGACTACCTGGAGCAATAGATTTCGCCCATGACGAAAACTTTTCAGCCGAACTTCTTCGTATAGATCCGGACCTTGGTTTCAGATCTATTAACACCGAGGTGCCACCAGCACTAACATTGTCATTGGCGCTTGTTGCACCGCCTCCACCACCGCCACCGACATTTTTGAGCGAAGATAATTGTGCAGCTTGCTTAGGTCGTGGTATTCTTTTGTGTTGTGATTCTTGTCCAAAGGTTTTTCACTTTTGTTGTGTTGCGGAAGGATTTTCTGGCGATGGATTGGATACTCCTAACTTGTGGGAATGCAATGTTTGCAGATGGAAAAATGTACGCTATTCTTTAACTCAATAAGGAATTTTTGAATTTCTTATCCATGATTTTGACAGACTCACGACGTTGATGATTCGAAATCAATTAAAACAACAAAACGGACGAAAAGCTCATCGCCAGTTCCGCAACCAACAGTGACAAATACGGTAGAAAAAATTAAATCGGCGTTTAACTTCCTTAATAGTGCCGTGGAAAGTCATAATCCGCGCTCGTTCCAACTTCCAAACCACATCTGGATGTCGTATGCTTGTGTTTATAAGCATCCTCTTACAGGCGACTATATTGATCTAATACAAACTGAGGTAACAGAAGTCACTGCTCCTGCTCCAAACAATGCTGCGCCGCCATTAACCAGACGAAACAATTTAGCCTTTCTGGCACAATCTACAGCGAATTCGACAGCCAATACAAATGTAATTCATCCCACAACAGCCGCATTTTCAGCAATTTCTTCAGCCGAATGGACACAAACAGTGATACGCATAAAAGGAACTGTTGCAGATTGGGTACACGATGCGCAATATAGTCAATTCAACACCCCCCAGTTCAGTCTCAAGCAAAAGCCCGCCGCCATTGCTGCCATGAAACCAAAAAATTCCGTCAACACTCACATTTTGACAACATTGGCAACTCACACTCGCCTTCCCTACACGCGGAATCTCCCGTTCTGTCACGCGTGTGCTCTTTCAAGTCGCCGCGATATGGTAAAATGCGACCACTGTGACGCTTGGTGGCATCCCGAATGTCTTCCGTTATCGTTCACTCACCGCCCGCCGCTTAATCGACCAATCACATCCGCGGTTCTCTCAAACGGCGGCGTTTCCGGCGGAACTGTCGGCCACGCGCGCACGCCGCCGCCTGTACGCGATTTTGCCGCGACCGATTGTGTCGATGCTGCATTTGCTTGGGACCTGCAGAGACGGTGTTGGGGCGACACGTGGATGGAACGGGACGATACAACGGCGTATGGGAGTGTGTATTTTCGGAAACGGTGGATGTGCCCATTACATGTTGATTGGGCAGTTTCTGACGCTCACGCGGCGGGAAAACTACGCCGACGTAAGCGTAAGCAGGTAATTGTGGTTGATTATACAGATATTGGAGAAAAAGTTGTTACTGGCAAAGTTGTTGACATGGAAAATGTTTTGAAGGGGAACGATGACGAAAGCGGTGTTGGTGGACGGTGGAATCTTGTTCTTGATAATAAAAGCGGCGGTGGCGTTGACGTTGATGGAAATGTTTTAGGTTTGGATGGAGATCGAGTTGGTGATGATGGCGCTTATTTGCTAATTGTCAATGTTGAAGATCATCCTGTATTGTCTGATAACGAAACTGCACGATTTGATTGGCAAGATGGAACGGTTAAACCCGATGATTCAAATGTACGACAGCAAACGACCGAACTCCTTGAGAACAGAAAAATTCGAATCAAAGGAGATCCGTCCGTTCTCGCTATGGCAGCAGCCAAAGGTTTTCAAATAAACGACAACGAAAATGATGGCATTGTTGTTCAAATCCCGGTAAAATTGAATCCTTTCCAAAAGTCTTTTGGAGTTGGAAAAGGAATCACCAAGGCAAAACGAAAGTCTACAGCTGCAGCCGCCTTCATTGCATCTTTGCAAAAGAATAATGACCAGCTTGCAATTACTTCAGAAAATATAAAAAAGAGTGGAAATGGAATCGAGGATGCGTCAAATAATTTCAAACATGGAAATAAAATCATGGAATTGCAAGTGACTATTGACGACGAAGGAAATCAAAACCATTCGGATAACAATGACGAAGCAGTTGCTATTGTAGGCCAATCTAAAGTTGCTGGCAAATCAGGAGAAAACCAGTCATCAATTGTTTCAGTACTTGAAGATGAAGTTTCTGAAATGATTCATACAACCTCTCCTCAAAGTACAATTTATGATGATAATGATCAAAAAGGAACCACTGTCCCCCAAATTGTTTTAAATACCAAAAATAGTTCTGGAAATGAAGTTTCGCTAGAGAAAATTGATAAATTGGTTGTTTTTAATTTGAATGAGACTGGAAATGGTGAGTGTGGATTTTCTTCCCTCTCTTTTTTTCTTTCATTACCTGATAAATCCTTGAAAATTACTTAACAAGTTACACTGAACAAATTACGATTTAGAAAGGCCAAATGCTAATGCGAAGACCTTGGTTACTGCCGGCCCAAGTTTAAATTCATTTGGTTATCTCAATGAAACCCAGTTAACTGTTTCCGCGGTTAAAACTGGTGTAAGGGGACGTGGGCGTCCTCGGAAATTCGACACAAGATTCTTATCTTTTCCATTAACATCCTTGCCAACAACAACAACAACGACCGTAAAAACATTAATGGCGTACATGTGTCCTGAACCTGGATGTGAAAAGGGGTATCCAGAAAGATGGCGACTGAAATCACATATGATGCTCCACACGAACAAATTTTTGTGCACACTTGAGAATTGCATGTGTGGCAACAAGCCGTTTCAGTCGTTTTATCATTTGGATCGGCATCAGAAAAAAGTTTTGCACGGAACAGTGGTGGCTGGAGGATTGCGAAAAAATTCTAGAGCTGTTTCCGCGAATAGTGGCGGTAGAAGTGATTCACCGAAACGTGGAAAGGAACCGGTGACCATTGCAGAGCACGAGAGTGAAAATGGTGAGAGATCTGGTTTGCTGATTGGATCTCTGGCAAATAATACCCATACTGCTACCGCCGCTGAAACGGCAATGAAGCTGATGCAACTGCAGCAAAAAAATGCATCTGCGTATATCGAACCGACTGAAAATGTCTTCTATTGTACCTTTGCTGGATGTGGGAAAAATTTCACCTCGCTGGGATTTCTACAGCGACATTTTCACAAGATTCATCGAATGCCTGTTTCCGTTGCTGATTTTGTTGATGTAGATCTGACTGGTGTCGACTCAATGTTTTATTGTGACTCTTGCAATAAAACTCTCGTTTCGCGCAAATCTTTGATCAGACACAAGGGTCTGGTCCACAATATTCCTATTGCTGATATTCATCCAGTATCAAGTAACGTTGATAAACTCACTCAACGTAATATTGAAAATACTAGAAGCAATGGTGCTGATTTTGCAACCTACGCTGTGGCGATTGATGAAGCTGAATCATTCAATATGTCTGCTCCAATTGGCTTTCAAGAACTCAAAGTTGCTGCTGTTATTCCTGCGAAAGATCAACCAAAACCTGAGAAAAAGTACACATGTCATTTTGCCAATTGTGGATGGAAATTTTCTTCAAAATGGAATATGCATAAACATTTGAATGCGCATGCAAATGGCCGGTATCGGGATTTGGAAAAAGGAATAAAACCAGTCTCTGCATATGTGCGCCGGTCAAAGAAATTAAATGTTGGTGGCCCTAATGGGATTGATGTGAAAAAGCTTGGACGGAATGGTGTTGTAGTTGGCAGTGGTGTTGGCAGTACAGCAGGAAGTAGTAAAGGTCACTCTGGGCCAATGTTGGCATCATCAGCAACAGCAACAGCAACAGTAGCTGGCGATAATGCTCGTGTGGGAGCAGGTAACTTTATCATACCGTATAAGTTCCCAGTGGCTTTGCGGAAAATTGTATATCTTTTTGGTGCGAGAAAATTTAAAGGGCGTCGAAATTTGACACACTGCGTGCCAAACAAAACTTTTAGAGTTGATTTTGGGGGTCATGTTTTGTTTGTGGACTCGGTGGATGATGAATGGCTGGATTTGAAAGATGATAATGAATCTTTTTTGCGAAATGGAGAGGATGATAGTGCTTTATCTATTTTGATGGATGCGTTTCAGCAGATTGCCGCTTTGGAGGAGAGGACTGATTTGGAACGAGAGGTTTGCTTGATTTTTAAACTTTTATTTTTAATTTACATATTCTCATTTATATTACACAGATTATTTATAAAATGCTTGAATTAAAGTAGAAATAATTGGATGTGAAAAGCGTGTTTTGCAAAGAATTTCGAATATATGTTTTTTTTTTTTTTTGACTTAATAGTAAACTTGTTCAATTTTTGGCATTTTATTGCAATGCCTTTTTACACACTGTTTCAAGAACAAGTTTTCTATTTCAAAAATTATTGGCAAGTGCTAAATCAGAAAATTCGTATCTAGATTTTAATACTGTTCCTGCTTGGTTTCCAAAAAAAGTAATACATAGCCAAAATAAAGCCAAATATCTTGCCAGCTGCCAACCCTTCAACACTTCTTGACTCAACAAATTTCTGTAAAAACTTGTACACAACAGAAACGCTTATTTGTCTCTTGTCAATATTTGCAGTTTTATTTGCCACATCTTGTTTTTGTTTTTCAACGTTGGCAACGTCTGTTTGTGTATGCAGAGATTTCTTTTCAATACGTTTTTCTTGCTGTTCATGTGGTTCTTGTTGGAGCAGCGATGCTTTGATTGATGGCGGAATATAATGTGAATCAAATTGGTTGTTGAGCTTGGATACTGCTTGTTTGCCACCTTCAAAGAATTTAGATTTCAAATCATCGGGAAGTGATTGCTTTGCCTGTTGTATTTAACACAGTGGATTAATTTGCTATTAGAAGTTTCCACGGAAAAAAAAAATTAAAAACATGTAAAAAACCTCAATAATTGCTTTACAAAATTCCATAATTGGCTTAGTGTACCATCTTTGCGGTAAAAAAAATTTACCCTCATACCATCCAAGATGTCCACCACGTCTTGTCAATGCAAGCACTATGTTGGGATTTAGCACAATGTCATACTGCGGAATAGCCTGAGAAACAGCAATTGGATCGTCTAAATCTGACAAAAAAAGCGTCGGGATTGTGATATCGGGAATAAACGGCGCCGAGGACCCGCAACGATAATATTCGGATGCTGACCGGTATCCAAACATCCGACTCGTGCATGCCTCATCAAATTCAGAGAGATATGTTGATGACTCCACTTGGTTGATCGAGATTGGGTACGTAAATGTTGAAACGTTAGGATGTTTTTTGAATATTTGGCTGTGTCTGAAATAAAGTTACATTTTGTTCTTCTAAAAAACAAAAGTAAAATACTCAACTGATTGAAAAAGGCTTTCAAAGAATTGGCCATTGCACGTGAATAAACTTCTTTGCCTATCCACGACGACTCCAAAAATCCTTGACCAACAAGCAAATCAAATGGATTAGCAACAGCAACCAACGCATCCAAAAGGCACTCCACGCCATCCTCGCCAGCCATTTTTGTGATAATATTCGCGCCAAGGCTGAATCCAATCCCGATAATAACAGCACGTGGATTCGTGTTGCGAATATGCGAAACCATAGCTCGCATGTCGCAAGTCCACGAGCCAGAATAAAGTTGTGGCGTGTCAACGGCGAGACCACCGCAACCACGCGAATTTACGGCAGCAGCTTTGTAGCCGTGGCGCAGAATCGATGGGATCATGTCGGTAATATACTTGTCACGCGAACCACCGCCGAGACCGTGCATAAGAATCACAATCGGTGTTTCTTCCGGGAGTATTTGGTGGTTTTGTGGTGCCCAGTCGATTGCGACGCGGCCGTTATCTGGGAGGATTAATGTTTCTCTGTTATTTTTTTATTTTTTTGCATTTGTCAGCAAGCAATAGAAAACAAAGAAAAGAGAAAAGATAGCAGCAAAGGAAACCTTTCGAATTCAACATGTTTTGAGGTGGCGAGAGTGCTTGCAAATATGGTTTGAGCATGCCCGCTGTTTAACCACCAAATCGGTCGAAAATTCCCAACAAGCGATGGACAATTTCGACGGACAAATGTTGCGAATGGAATGGTCGCGAGTGTGGAGGTAGAGTTTACAATCGAAGTTATGCTACTGTTGGCTTTTCCATCGCTGCTGCTGTTGGTGTTGTTTGTAACGGAGGAAATTGGGGTTGTGCTCAGTGAATAAACCAATGTGACTTTTGTTGCGTTGTTGTTGTAGTAAATTGATGCTGTGTAGTTGATTATTACTAGCGCTACAAGTACGCCCAGGACGAGAACAGTGATAATTGTTTCTTCATCAACATTCATTTGTCCAAAATTTTGTAAAGCAAGGCGGTTTTTATAAATGTGTCACATTAAATTCCTAGATAGTCTGTTGAACTTGGATATATTTTAAATCCCTGCAGATTTTTTTTAAAATTTTTTTTTTAGCTCACATCTGTGACTGGGTATTGTTAATCTGAGCCAGCTTGAAAAATTTCATATGGTTCTTAACTTTGTATTGAACATTAAAATATGCTTTTACTCATTTTGTTTTGATTAATTTTGCAACAAAATTTTGACAAGTATTCATGGTAATATAGTCTTTGTGTAGACTCAGGGAGTATTGATGGTGATGCCTGAAGGAAAGGGTAATAGAAAGGTGTTGTGTAGTGGAGTTTGGGGGAATTTGAGATTTGATTGTGGTCCAGGGATTGCTTTCTTGTATCTTTGAAACCAGACACTTAACTCAATCGCTCAATCACCACTGCACAGTCTCTCACATAAATATTCAAATACTTTCAAAAACTAGCATCAAATTATTTATGATGGAATTCAGCAGAAGCTCTTGATTGAATTTCATGGAAGCATTATTATCTTACAAAATTTTATCTTACAAAATTGCTCAAATTCTTTTAAAACTGAAAGTCTTTTTGAAATGAAGTCCGAACATTTTTCTTCATCAAGACATTTGAGACCATGAGCTATCTCCATTCAAAGCATAACAGAAATGTAATCCAGATTTCAAATCACCCATCACTTTAACAATCAATACTGTGAATACGGTATTTGGGTATTTTTCCCATCCAACAGGCTGTATGTTGATCAGAAAAGTTATAACGTCAGCTTCTTTCATTACAAAATTCAAGGGCACCATTTTGCGAGGTTCACGGGAAGATGCATATTTGACAATTTGTGGATTTGCCTTATTTTGCAGATAGTTATTGTCACATTCAGTTTTAAACTCAAATCCAAATTCACCAAATTCAGTTTTAATCCAAAGATCACATCGCATGTCTGAGGAAGATATTACCCTGGTTTTGGTAAGAATAGTATCCAGTTGATTTTGAGACAACCCATGTAGAATGCGATACAGTTCGGCATGTATTGCAGCTTCTGATAATCCTTTAGAGTATGCCACCAATGGATCAAGGGAAAATTGAAGGAATCTTTTAGTTGTACCATGGCACCACAGCAAAACGCAATTCTCTCATGGCTTGAGGAACCAGATAATTTCAAACTAATAACAGGATCTGCTGCCTTCAAGCAAAAAG
>JADGJH010000654.1:0-15675 GCA_027596945.1 Physocladia obscura
GACATACCCGACTTGAAACAACACTTTAGGTCCTTCCATAAACAAACAGTCCAAAAGTCTCAGAGCAAAAGTCATTGGAAGCGAATTGATAAACAGTGTTAAAAACCACGGCAAGCACACAACAGAAAGTTGAATGTCGTATTTTTTGAAGTGTTCTGTCACCATCGGCATATATTTCTGGACCTACAAACCAAAAAATACCATTTAATACAAAGTTATTTGCCATGAATATTCGGAAACTTCTCACCAGCTGTTCAAACACTTGATTATCAACAACAGCTCCAACCATATTTGTGCTGTAATACGACGGGAGTAACTTCTCACTTAAAACAGTCAACACCCAAAAAGCTTGCTCTTCAGTCAAATAAATAAGCAATACACTGACGACAATATTCATAGCTTGGCAGTACCCGATTTCGGGATCATGGAAGGAATACGCCTGTCGCTGATGTAAGAAAACGAAAGAAGAAGAAAAAAAACATAAAAAAACAACAAACATAAAGAACTCTTCGAAGTGCGTTGATTCCATCCTCGTTTTGATAGCCCTTGTATTCTGGAAGACTTCTGTTCAAATCCTTCTCAATTTCTTCAATTGATAGTGACATCTTTCCGTCATTATCGCGAAGCAGCTTTGCGTAATATCCAGGGTTCATATATCTGCATTTAATTTTTAATGAATAATTTGATGTATTAATAAATTTACCTTTTCGCCATTGCACCACATGTAACTTCCCACATTTCACCTGAAAAATTAATTGTTGTTAACACAAACTTACACACTAATAAAAGCTGTTAAACCTCTCAAAGCGTTTGGCAGTCCAATTCTAACCAGTTTAATGAAAGTTGGTAGACGAACAAGAGTTAAATTTCTGCCAAATTCTAAAATGTTTGACCATCAACTTTTTGTACAAATGAATTAAACAAAAGATGTAAATATTACCCTTCAAATAAGCTTCCCAATATCGCAACTTATTTTTTTCCTTGGTTCTCTTTGTGTCAATGTAACCATACTTGAGTCCGAGCCCACCCGCCGTCACCTCACTCTTTCCATTTAGTACTTCCTCACTGGAGCAGGTGACTAAGAACGACTTCAATCCTCGCATAAGATTCACGTGTGTTTTTAAACGCTCCGTAAACCGCACACAAAAAGCATCCCCCCCACTCTTGTCGCTCAAAAACTGAAACACGAGCTTCATTTCATGCCATACCGTAACAGCAATAGATCCACTTGCTACCTGTATATTCTGATTGGCCGGACTATTAATGCGTTCTACGCGTTTGATCGCGAAAAAAGGCAAAATAATTTGGGCCTGGTATTTGACATTCGACGCAAAGCATAAAAATGTGGTGCTTATGTATAAGGATCCGTGAATATTGGTCTGTTCACCTTCAGCAGTACTGAGAACACAGATGGCGCTGATTTCAGACATCAGTTTTTCAGTTGATGGAAGGCAGAATTGGTGTTGATATTTTGTGTCTCGTTTTTGAGCTTCGAACGCTTGCTTTAAGGATTGCTTGGATGCATCTACATTTGCAATGCCTATCGCTGCGAAACTAGCGCGGGATGAAAGTGGAGAATTGAGTTGTCTCTGCAGTGCTTGTTGCTCTTGTTGCTGTTGCTCTTCGTTTGTGAGACCCGGAGCGGGATCTGTCAAAGTGCTTTTCATTAGACGGTGGATGGCTAAGATTGTGAGATGCTCTAAAAGATCGTAGGTTTCGTCTCGGCTGAATAAGTTTGAAAACATATGCTATTCAAGCAAAGATGAAGAATTAAGCTCAGATGCATTAATTTAGGCATAATTTACCTCAGTTTTGTTTTTCGTGACAATTCGTAGCGCATCGGAAAATACACCCCTTTTGGATTTTTCTTTGTGTAATTCTTCGATATCCTTAAGTTCAATTACAATCTTGGTTTCGACTCCAAATACGAACGAATAGAAACATAGATGCGATAATGACAAGTACAACCATCCTTGATTGGTCAATTTCTTGTGATATGCGCAAGAATAAACTGTAAAATATTTCGCGTGTTCAATTTTAGCCAACTTACAAAAAAAACGTACAATTCACGAGACGCTCATTATCTGGTAATCTGAATTCCTGTCGCCAAGCTCTTGACGCAGCGCGAAATTTCGCATCCGTGGACTTTTCGTCAGTGTCTTTCTCTAACAAAAATAAAATCGATGAGGATAAGAAGTATCTTTAGCGCCGAAATCAGAAAAAAATAAATACCAGCATTCGTAACTAACGATTGAAATTTTGTCAGCGCAAATGCTTCTTGATCTGCTAAATCTTCGAGATGGGCGAGTTCTGCCATGAGATTATCTGATGGCAATGTCAGTGCTGTTTAACTTTGAAATTTCCAAATATTCGCACCCTCAATCCAGGCCCAATCTTTTGAAATGGCCTTTAGCGACTCAGCAGCCTGCAAGAAATAGTTCACAATTAAGCGCGCTGGCCAAATCGAACCTGATGAAGGTACTGAAAGTTAAATAAAATTGGACACTTACTGCCACAACATGGCCAGAATCAGAGACGGCGGTTGCAGCGGTGATGTTAGAGTTTGGCGGAAGGAGCGAAGGACTTTTTAAAATAATGCGGAATGGCGGCTGTTTGGAGTCAAATCTGGCGAAGGCGATAAAATAAGGAATCAACAATGAGTATCCACCTGTATCAATTTCAACAAAATACGCGCTTACACGTTCTGGATGGTTGTAATAACGGCTTTCCACAGCGCACTTTCTTGGGCTCGCGCGCGCTGCAGAACAAACACTGGGTTTTCCTTCAGCGGCTCCCAATACGACGCGTTTAAGTCGCTTTGTGTTGGTAGCACAAACATTTTTTCCCGTTTACTTTTCAACCAAACAGTGAATGATTGTAAAAGTTTTTTGTAATCTTAACCAAAAATATACTGTGAAACGTTGTTTAACGCCGTTTGTTTTTTGATTAGTGTGTCAGGTTGTGTGTGTTTCAAAAAAACAAAGTCAACAAAAATGGTATAGACTGGCATTCCATTCCAGCAAACAACAAACTCAAACGCAACTATTCAACACAGGGCGCAAACCAAAGTGGACTCCCTCCTAGTGGATCAGGCGATAACAAAGACGACAAGGTGCGGGGCGGTGTGCTCATCCTCTTTTTATTGTTATTTCTTTTCGCACATGACGCGTCTGCCAAAACTAAAACACGAAATCCTACCCGAACGTCAAACTTGACGAATTACAAAACCGAAACTGTCGTATCTTCAGAAAAAACAGCAAAAGAAGTGGGAGCAGCCACTGCCGACGCGCGTAGGAAAAAAGAAGAGAAAGGGTCCCGATGCTGCTCACAAACTGCCGCAAGGTCTGTATAAAATCAACCGCTGACGCTAGAATTCTTGTCTCTCTATAACTTTATGATTCGTCCGTCCCAAATTAGTCTTTCCGACAACCCGCTGCAAGCTCAAGCTCCTTAAAAATGAACGTATCAAAGACTTTCTGCTTCTGGAAGAGGAATTTGTGCAAAACCAGGAGCGCCTAAAACCGCAGAACGAAAAGAACCAAGTTCGATACTTAAATACAATTTCTCTTTCGTTTTCTGCTGGCTAAACTTCTCTGATTTATCTTTTTGATAACCAGGAAGAGCGGTCTCGCGTTGATGAACTTCGCGGAAGCCCAATGACTGTTGGAACACTGGAAGAAATTATTGATGATGATCATGCAATTGTTAGCGCAACATCTGGAACTGAATACTATGTCAGTATCATGTCGTATGTGGACAAGGACTTATTGGAGCCCAACTGCTCTGTTTTACTACATCACAAAGTACGAGATCTTGTTATTTTCATTCCATTTTGTCGATAAACTCTTTGTCAATTTTATCAAGAATTTGGCCGTTATTGGAGTTCTTGGAGACGATGTTGATCCAATGGTCAGTGTTATGAAGCTCGAAAAAGCCCCAACCGAATCTTATGCGGATATAGGAGGACTGGACCAACAAATTCAGGAAATCAAGGTTTGAATGAAAGAGTGAAAGTTTACCAAAAAAACAATATATATTAATCAGGAAGCCGTCGAACTTCCTCTGACACACCCTGAATTGTACGAAGAAATGGGAATTAAACCACCGAAGGGGGTGATTTTGTTTGGCCCACCTGGAACTGGAAAAACGCTCCTTGCAAAAGCCGTTGCGAATCAAACATCTGCAACATTTTTGAGAATTGTTGGATCCGAGTTAATTCAAAAATATCTTGGAGAAGGACCGAAACTTGTCAGAGAACTGTTCAGGGTTGCCGAAGAGAATGCACCGTCAATTGTTTTCATTGATGAAATTGATGCAATTGGAACTAAACGGTAACAAAAGAGTAACAATAATGTTTATTTTATCAATAATGGAAATCATCTGATCTTTTTTTTTCCCTCTTCATCTTTCTTCCAGTTATGACTCGAATTCTGGCGGAGAGCGAGAAATCCAAAGAACAATGCTCGAACTCCTCAACCAATTGGATGGATTTGATTCCCGCGGCGATGTTAAAGTAATTATGGCAACAAATCGTATTGAGTCACTGGACCCAGCGCTGATCCGTCCGGGTCGTATCGACCGCAAAATTGAGTTTCCCATGCCAGACGTCAAAACAAAGCGACGCATCTTCAACATTCATACGAGTAGAATGACGCTTGGCGATGATGTGAATATCGACGAATTTGTGATGGCCAAGGACGATTTGAGTGGCGCTGATATGAAGGCGATTTGTACTGAAGCGGGCCTGTTGGCACTTAGGGAGAGGAGAATGAAGGTTGTCGGCGAGGATTTTAAGAAAGCAAAAGAGAAAGTGTTGTACAGAAAGAATGAGGGGACTCCAGAAGGTTTATACATTTAAGCTATTTGTTTTTCCCCATTCTTTTTTTTTTTTTTTGCAAAATAAAACTCCTAGTTTTGGAACACCCTTGATGTGATTCAATGTATTGCTGGCATTTCCTATATTTTGGCACCAGAATTATCAAAATCTAAAAAATCAAGTCTATAATTGATTTTTTCTAACAAATGGAGAAGTCGAAATAAGATTTATAACTGGCTGTTTTAGGTAAAGTG
Source organism: Physocladia obscura (assembly GCA_027596945.1). Taxonomy (NCBI): domain Eukaryota; kingdom Fungi; phylum Chytridiomycota; class Chytridiomycetes; order Chytridiales; family Chytriomycetaceae; genus Physocladia; species Physocladia obscura. The sequence goes on from JADGJH010000654.1 coordinate 5,071, forward strand.
GCTATGTTGATGCCTGTTGATGGCTTGCTTGTCCGACCGTTTGTCACATTCAAACATATTATGAAGAATGAAAAATGAAAGAACTTTTGGAACCTCTCTTTTTATTTTTTTATTCTTCTATGTTCACCGGAACTTTTCATTGTTACTTGAAAAAAAAATTATTACTATCAATCAAATGACTGCCAGCAAAACTTGGAGCCGTTACAGCAGAAATTTAGTATTGCTTTTTTCAAATAAAAAACGGTTTTTAAATAGCCGTGACAAACAAACATGATAGTTTTCAGTCACTTTTTGCCACAGATGTACGCCCACAACCCAACCGGCTTAAATCCGACTTGCCGCCAATGGCAAGAAATGGCCGATATCGTTTAATCCAAGCATCATTACCTTTTTTCTACTACGCGTAACATGAGTTATTCGCGTCGAGGGACTTGGCCATAGACGAGTAGTTTGTGCCGTATTTTGTCTGACGCGGGTTCAATGTGGTGGAAGCGCGCGGTGGCAAGGAGAGGTGGATTGTCGAAAAAAAATTTTTTTACTAATGTGTGAAACAAATATATTTAATTTCACCATTCAGCATCACCATCTTCATCAACAACCACTCCACCATTCATTGCATTACCAGCATCCGATCGTTGTTCATCTCGATTGCCTCTAGAGTCCCTATCACTATCACTCAAACTATCATTGCCATAATCCCGACGACGTCCGCTGCCATTCCCATCAAACGAAGTAACCTTGATTTTTTTAGTGCCACGGCCATCTTCATCTTCATCACCGGCAGCAACTGCGCGTGAAATTTCATCGTCAAGATCGGCATCATCGTTATTGCCAACTGATGCAGCAATATTGCTTTGTTTTGGAAGTGGAGGCGATGACGACGGTGATGGCGGCGGTGGCGCTTCAGGCTGTTCAACGTCAAGTGGCAGCACTTTGTGCATTGCTTTTCGCTTCGCGTAGACTTCATGTGGATTACGTGAACGTTTAACGGTTTGGTAGATTGTTGGCTTGGCTTTTTCAAACGCGAGCGCGGCCGAGTCTTCTTGAGTGTACCGACCGCGATTGTTTTTTGACTACGAATTCGTGCGTCGTATGGGTCAATTAACGATGATTTATTATTAATTATTTTCTTACCTGTGCTCGGGTTCTGACCAAATCAAAGCGTCCTCTCAAAGAATGATAACTTGCAACCTCATCAGAAACCGACAAAAAAATCATCTGCCCTCCACTGCCACTCCCACTCCCACCAGGCCCAAGAGCGGCACCTTGATGAAGAAGAAAATCGTCACTATCATCAGTAAGAGGCCCGGCACCATTGGAAAAATGTTTCAGTTTGTAATTAAAGTCTTTGACATGGACAAAGTCAAGAACAGGGTTTTCCTCTTCATCGTAAACAATGTCTTCATCGTCGTCATCTTCTTCTTCATCAATGCGGCGCCGACGTTCGAGGATTGCGTGAATGGCTGGTTGTGACGGTGCGTAAAATGCCAGAATTGGTGCTCCCGTAGCCGACGCGCCAAGTTCATTGTTGTCGTCAGAAGGAGGTGAAAAGACTTTGAGCAAAGCCGCGGAACGGGCAACATCGGCATTGCTGTTGTAGCTTGAGGCAGTTGAGGATTCTTCCTTTTTTTCGTCGTTTGCAACAGGGTCGGCGTCGTAGACAAGTGAAAAGTATGGGTAAGCAACGCGTTCAAATTCGGGAAACACGGGCAGGAGCTCGGTGGCCGATAGCGAGGGATTTGAAGGGTGTTTAATTGTAGCAATAAAGGCAGCGGCCGCGGCGTCGAAGGAGCGGTCTATGGACGCGACGAGTTCTTGACGCGTGTGGCGCTGTTGCAGTTGTTTTGGATGAAAACTTTTTGATTTTGCTTGTTTGCTTGCACCAGCGGCAGTCGCAGCGGAGATCGCTGCTGCTGAGGCAGATACGGTGGGAATAGAATCGTGGGCAATGTATTCTGTGCGGCGGAGCCAGGCGGCAATTGGACGGGCGGCAGACGTCGCATTCGTTGACGCGTTTATTGAGGGCGGGGCGTAGGGACGTAGAAGGGCTTGGTCTTTGGGGTGCAGAGGCGGCGGTTTGGCGTTGGCGGCGGTATTGTTGGCATTATTGGTATTTGGGATAGCGGGGGGCGGATCAAGGGCTAAACGCAGAGCAGTTGCGGCCGTATGAGGAATAACAGGATGCACGGGTAGTGCGCCCAAGCCGGTAGTGTCAATATCTGTGAAACTATCGATCGTAGCGGCTGTTGTAGTTGCAGTTGTCGTTGTTGCCGACTGGACCTGGCTCTGGGGAAGTAACAAAGTCGGGCTCGCGCTTGAACCAAATGATGGATTTGCGCTGGTTGCTGGCGTTGGGTTTGCGGCGTAATGCTCAAAGGCAAACTGCGCGTTTGCGCGGCGCCAGGAAAGCTTGTCAGCGGCCACGAGTTTGGGCTCGAAGGGGCCGGGTGGCAGTTTGTTGGTGTAGATTGTCGCACATATAAAGTCCTGCCCGAGTTTCTTTGTCTTTTCTTTCGCTTTTGCGCCAGCCGCTGCGTTGGGCTTTACACCAGCAGTTCCAGTTCCTGTGCTGGTCACCGAATAGCCAATACCGATACTCCTGCTGCCTGCGCTACTCGCGTTACTCCGGCCGTTTTTGTTATTCATTGTTATTCCTTCAAAAAGTCATTCTTCAACGAAACAGACAGCAGCAGCAGCAACAGCAACGGTGACATTGATGCCATCGATACGATTGACGAATACGGTAATGACAGCGGAAGTGAATACAACCACAGCGACGATGCTAACATTTTGACACTGTATCTGATTTCATTAATGGTGGCCATCCTGATTCCTGTTCTTTCTGGAACGCGCTGCCAGCCGCTACCGTCGAGTTTTTTCTATGTCCCGTGTGTCGATAATTTATTCGCTTCTATAATTCCAACAGCATGTTTTCAACAAGAAATAATCACAGACTTGTCGAATTTCTTTAATAAAGAAATTGTTGAGTTGCGTCACAATGAAGAAATGTCAGTTTATTTGCATGTGTTTGCTGATTGAAAGAATAATATTGGTACATTTTGAATAGCCAATTCTTATCACCAGATATTCGCGGCAAGTGGGGCATTCAGAAACTAATTATTGTTCTCTGTTTTGGAGATTTCAGTGGTTCATTTTAAGAATATTGGTCTCACTCGTGCTGATTATATGTGTAATAAAATCTTTTGCTGAAAACTTTTATTAAACAATAAAAAAACTTTCATTCAACATCACCAATTTCCAGATCACCCGAATTTTTCCAGCTTTCAAATGCAGCGCATGTATCCCTTACTTCATCTACAACTGCAAGATTTCTGATTCCATCCAAAGTTTCAACAAAACTAATTGCAAGCCCTGCACTCATGTGCCATGCAATGTGGCAATGCATCAGCCAAACACCAGGATTATCCGCGACAAAGCGAATTACTACATATCCAAATGAAGTTTGATTTCCGTTTTGAAAACATCCGTTACTGTCGTGTGGGCACGCTTGAACTGTCACTGTGTCTCTGCGCAATGGATTCGAGAGGTCGAAAGTGCTTGGAATGCTGTTGAGGGAAGTTGCAACTCCGCTTGCCAAGACCCAGAAGACATGGCCGTGGATATGAAAAGGATGCTCGCCAGGATCGTCATTCCGGATTATTATGTCGATAATTTTATTTTTTTCTAAAATTATTGGATTCACAGATGGCTCGAAAGTTGGTTGAAAATCTGGAATTTTTGAGAAAAATCAGGAAATTTTATGATAATTAATCTGTTTTTACCCTCAGAATCATGAACATCAATCAATAGAGCTGTAGAGCTATTTGTGGTAAACGAAGAAGAAAACTGCAACATCCATGCCAAATTTTCCCGACTGTAGCGCGAAATTGTTGGGTAAGCTCGTTGGTAAGTATCCGTGCCTTTCATTGTGAACAAAAATTCAAACAAGAGCAGTGTGTCCGATGGTGAACGATCTGGCGCAGTAATTATTTGCAAAGGAACCAAATTCATGTCGTCCAAAAATATGGGGCTCTGTTTAGCGGCGGTCACGAAAGGTGCGGTGCTAAGATTCACTCCAGCATAGTTCAAGATCGCAATTAAGTTTGGATTGAATCCAGCAGGCATGCTTGGCATTGATGTCCATGGATCACCGTGATACATTTGAGCATTTATGTAATAGTTTCCAACAGCCTGAGAGGTTGTAATTAAAACGCTACAAATTGTTGTTTTTTTTTCAGGTCAATATTTCATCTCAATCTATCCAAAAGCGAGGAAACTTATAAACACTCACGAATATCGTTGCGCAACATTGATTGTGAGCATGTCGACTTGGTAAGGTTGAACCAACACACCATCAACCTCAATCACAGTCAGCTCGTGTCCATCAATACTGAACAAAAAAGCAGCGAACGCAGCGGTATTGACCACACGAATCCTCACAGTACAACCAACTGGGACTGTTTGAATGTACGGTTGCGGCAGTATAGAGCATGTCACATTTTCTGCTTGAGAACAATTAAATTGTCCGATTCCATTGACTAAACCCGAATCAAAAACAGGCTCGTTTCCACCAGGATTTGTGGCATTGTTCAAATACCATGCCAGCAAATTCTCCGATTGATCGTGATACCAGTCAGAAAGTTGAAGAATGGCTTCAGAATCATAGTTTTTGACCTCATTGGGATCAGACACAATAAACGGGCCTCTGAGACCATCGGCAAGATGCATTCGGTAATGCGCGTGCCACCAGTAAGTACCAGCAGTGGTAGTGATGTTGAAGTCGTATACATAAGTTTGACCAGGCGCGACTGGGCATTGTGTTATTCCACTGGGACCATCCATAAATCCAGTTCCGTTTTGAAGCATTCCGTGGAAATGCAGCGAAGTTGGCTCAGAAAGCGCGTTTGTGAAATATATTCTAATACGATCTCCAACATTTGCGTTGATGAAGGTCAAGTGACCGGGAACATTGTTGATTCCAAGCGCGTATCGTTCAACGCCGTCCAAGTTTTGAGAAAAGTTTGTGGCAGTCCAGTTGAGAGAAATGGTTCTTGTGTGCAATTGAGATGCGGAGAAAGTGAGTTTGTCAAGGCTTTTCTGTGAACTCAGAGACTCATTCGATGTAAGAACAAGAACAGTTGCCAAGCATATTGCACCTAATGCAACTGTCATGAGTAAACCCTTCACATATTTATTTTTCCAAAACCGCGAAGTTGAAAAGAGACATGGCTTTTGGAAATCTTTGGCAGCCGTCGACAAGGTACAGCTGGTACCAGCAATTAAGAAGCATTCACTGTTTGTGCTTTGACTTCGTGTTTGGTTTTTGCCAAATAATGGTATAGTTTGAATGTTTGTCATTTCAAGCATGAATAATTCGATTGTTTTTGTGAAGAATTCAAGGCAATTCTAGCAAAAGAAATTAGTAACAAGATATCAAATCAAGGCGTGCCAACCATTCCTTTTCCAAAGTTCGTGTCTTTTCTTTATCGAGTATTCGTTCGTTTAATTTTCAATTTAAACTTTGCGGCATGTGCTACGAAACCCTGTAATCAAGTCTCAGCATTTTATATCATGCATTTGAAATAATAAACAAACAAAAATTCAAAGCCAAGCATTCGAAAGCAAAAAAAATTTTTTAACTCTTTTTTAATTCCTCATGTCTTATTATTACTGCTGATAGTTGCACCTTTATCATGCACAATTTAACGTCTTATATCCAACACTTTCACTTTTGTGCGACTTCAGCCATCATAAAAAATTCAATTTAACCCCTACCTAAATACGAATAGTTTCTGTTGAATTGAATGAATGTTGTTGAGTGATAACAAGAGTTTTATGATGATTTTGATGATGGAACATTGTGATTTGATTTCTTTGTTTTCTCATATTTCCGTAACTCAAATTGTCAATTGAACATGAGTGCAGCACTCTTTTATTGCCAGCTCTTAGAAGAACACAGGCCACTATCTTCCCTGTACTCAACCAACAACTCTGCGTCAAATCAGCGCAAGGATAATTCACAAGTTGAATTTGCAGATTTGATAGTCACGTCACACTTTGCAGAATATTGTTTCTTCCGAGTAACTGACCTGCTAACTTGTTTCTCCAATAGTTATTATCCTTTTTTTTTTTGGCCATTTGTGCATCTTCTTGCAACTGTTGTTTCGGTTGCAGCAATATTTGCCTTTTGCGCAGTTGCGTTGTATTGTGAAACGGCACCAGTCCTTTTTGTTGTTTTTTTTTTTCAGAATTTATCACACTGTTTGTGAGGGCAATAGTTGTAGAGTATGCTGGAGACAAGCACTAATATGCATACTGGCCCAGAACGTTGGGAAAAACTGTGAATCGATGAGAGGAATAAAAAAATCAAATGCAAAATCAAGACTAAGTATCTACACGTGCCGAATTTTTCACTTTTTTGCTTTGTTGCCCGATGATGACAGCCCAGAAAGCAACCACGCGTGTGCGACTTTCGCCAATGTTTGCGTGCGCGCGAATGTTTTCGACAAGCCGACCCACGCGCGGAAACTATTGGTGAGAATGGAAACAGAGCTATTGCTCGATTTCTCAACATTTCACCAACAGGGATTCCCTGGCTCACGACGACAAACCAGCAAACCCTGGACCCGGCTCAGCCAAACTGGCGCCACCGCAAATATTTGCTACTCCCGAAGCCCTGGCCGCAGTGCTTCATGTGCCTACCAATGCCCGAATGTCCACGCGAACCTTCATCCACAATGCTCTGTACAACAAAAACTATGGTTACTTTTCCAAAAACGCGCGCATATTTACTGTTCCAAACGAAGCTGGAATCCCATTTGCCACTCTTAGAGACGGCTCTGAGTTTCTCGATCATCTTGCACATCTTTACAACACTTTTGATAAATCGCTCGACGAAAATACACGCCAGGTTTGGCATACGCCCACAGAACTATTCAAGCCGCACTATGCGAATTCCGTCGCTTCTTATATTTTGAAAGAATATGTCGCTGATAATAACGAACCGTTGCGTATTTACGAAGTTGGTGCTGGTAATGGAACGATGTGTTCTGGAATACTTGACTTCTTGAAGCAGCATCATCCCAAAATTTATCAACGAACCGAATATGTTATTATTGAAATTAGTACGAAACTGGCTGGTACACAAAAATTACGAGTATCAGGAGGTAACGAATCGGCGACAGCAAAAATCGGTGGCCATAGAGTAAATGTTATTAACAAATCGATATTTGAATGGAGCAATGTTGTTCCTGATAAATGCTTCGTAATTGCTATGGAAGTTATTGTTGAGTATAGTTTTCGAAGTCATTCTCAGGCGTTTATTATTTTTTGACCCTAATACTTAATTTCCAGGACAACTTTTCCCATGATCTCGTGCGGTATACTCAAGACACCGGAGAACCTGTCCAAGGCATTGTTTTGATTGATCAAGATGGCGATTTTCAAGAGGCCTTTGAACCTTTATCTGACTCTTATATAAAAGAATACTTAGAACTACGCGACAAATGGAATGGTGGAGCAAAACGACCTAAAGTTCTTTCACATCCAATATTACGGAAAATTAGTTCACTATTGCCATTCGGTGCGAATTTATCTCAAGCTGAATTCTTGCCAACAATGAATATGGTTTTATTAAATTTATTTTGCAGTTTGATTTTTTGTTGTGTTTTTAAATGTAAACCTTTTATCAATCAGCGATTTATGCAAATATTGCACCAGAATTTTCCAAAACACAGGCTTATTTTGTCTGATTTTTGTTACCTTCCAGACACTGTTCCTGGTCACATGGGACCAGTTGTGCAAACACGATACAAAGGTGCAATGGTACCTTGTAGTACGTACCTTGTACAGCCTGGTTGGTTTGATATATTCTTTCCAACTGATTTCGAAGAGATGGCAAAGATGTACACAACTATTGGTAACACCGTTGACCAAGAAAGTCGTTATGAACAGAGGAAAACGCAGATATTGACTCAGAAAGAATTCCTGGTCGAAAATGCTGTTGGACTAGAGGCATGCCGAACAAAAAGTGGCGAAATTCCGATGCTTGATTTCTACGAAAACTTTAAATTTCTGGTTTCTTAACTTGAAATAACTAATAAAATAAAATTGTTTATCAACTGCCACAACTATTAAATGTCAATTGCCAGTGTGACGTTCTCAGTTTTTATGCCGCATACAAAACAGAATTATAAGAGGCTGCATATACCAATATGAGATTCTTGCGAATACATTAACATTGGAGCCCTAATTTTAAAGATTAAGAGAAATTTTTATTGGTAATTTTATTTTAAGTAAAATTACCAATGGACTGGGCCGAACTCTTTTGCCAGAATCATCTGGAATGAAAGTAAAGTTCTCGAGAGTAAATGAAAAGGCGTTTAAAATGAGCTGAACAATTGAAATTGCGACTATAGCATTTGTTTGTTCCTGTAGTAAAAGTTGAGTATTCGGAAACCAAAAAAAGAGACGATGAACATTAGTACCCGATTGTAAAGAGTTCGGAAGCACGGTAGAACCGAGTGTGCTCAACGACAAGAACAACAACTACTGCCAGCGAACCAAGGAAGTAATAAACAGAAGAAAGAATAGATGAAACGCTTCTCTGGCTTGAATTCACGACATTCAAAATTATTGCAACAAAAGCCACAAATGCCGTGAGGGATTTGATAATCTTTAAGAACCGGCTTGTTAGAGCTTTTCAGGGTAAAAGAGACCTTTTCACTTTGTTTGCTCGAAGGTGCCAACTGTTCAGCAAAGCGACCAGCGTAGACGTCCTGCGCAGATAGCGAAAACAGAAAATAACGAATAGAAGAAAGATTGCGTTGGGGACAACAGCCAGAATACTTAATATTGATTGAATTGTTCATGAGGCGTTTAATTCTGGAATACGCGAAAATGTGGAGGGCATTGCGGAAAAACCTTTCTTCAAAGCACTGGCTGAAATCGAGCCTGCCATTGGCATCCCACTCGGAAACGGAATCAAACAGAACTGCAAAGCAAAAGAAATTTTTCTCCATCGCCGCCATAAAATATTATATGTGAATAATTACAAATCAAACAAATCGTGGGTGAATTGTGGCGGCCCCACTTCACCACAACCACGATTTTAGATATGTGATAAATCAATTTACAGAAATTGACAGTGGTTTTCGCATCACGCGGTTTACAAGCCTCTGATTGCAGCAAACATATACAACTATAAAATAATACTTTTAGCATTAGTCATTGTTTGTGTGAATGGTTTCACATGTATGGGAATTGGTGGCTAAATGATGTGCTTCCAGTTGTCGGGACAGCATTTTCGCAGCAAAACCATGCTCACATATAACTCGACATAACAAATCGCATATTCTTTGACTTGTGCAAGCCTGTTACCCTTGTCCATTGTCGCAGAACGCAGGCCAAATGTCGCAGAAAAGAAAGATTTCTACTTCTTTCAAGCAAAATACCAATACAACACAGACACTATTGGATTGCTAACAAATACACCACAAAAAATTTGAGCTCCGAAAATTGGCCGGTTGGGTAATTCGGCTAGATTTTTGTTGTTTCACCGACCAGTTTTTGGGATCAGCAGAAAGGTAGAGGAAAGTGAGTAGGAAGAGTGTCTGGTATTTTAAGTTTTATGATTATTTTCGGTTGTGTGGGGATTTTGATTGTTAATTTGTAATATGTTCGCCTTTTTGGATTTTTTGTTAAATGTTATTAATTTTTGTATTTTTGCATTATTTAGTTTTTGTGTTTGCATTCTTCATGCATTTTCAAGAACCATGTATCTCTTATTGTGTCTGGGTAGATGGGTACTGTTGCACTATTATTATCGCCGGCAGTCGGTGTCTCCAGATTGCTGTCTTCGAGGGTGACCAATTGATTTAATGAAACCAAAATCAAACTGCACAAAGATATTGCAATTTTATAATATTTGAACGAGTGTTTATTTAAAAATAAAAGCCCTTTTATAGTTCTCCCTAATCAGCATAAAAGCCCAGACACGACTCCACCCAAAAATCTCAAACAGGGTGATATGAAGAAAAAAAAAATAATCGTGAAATCAAAATGAAAAAGAGTGATAACAAAGGGAGAATTATATAAGGTGGATTAAATGAATTGTTGTTGATGAATGAAGAAAATTTTTGTGAAAATTTGAGGAGCGAACCGAAAAGAAATTATTAAATGTAAAAAATGTAATAAAAGATACCCTACCTCCAACAGAGTATGTTCTACCAGTTTTCGAGATAAAATAGAAGAAAAAAAAAAGCACCAATTGTAATGCCTTTCATTGTCTGTTTGAACTTTGAGACACAACTGGAAGCAACAAAATTTGATGGGAATATGTAGCCAAATTGAAAAACAACCCTGAAGGGTAGCCCAAAACTACTGACAAAAGTGATAAACATTGTTGCCTAGCATTTTTGTTCTTAAAGAGCTTGGACTAATGTGGAATGAGAGTCGGAGCAGGTATGACAAAAATCTCAGTGGAAAAAAAACCAATCAAAAAAATTTTTTTTTTGTTTACAAACTACAAAAAGCAAAACACAAAATTAACATTTTTATAAAAAAAAAAATTATTAATACAAAATGTCGGTTTTTTTTTTTTAAATA
>JADGJH010000655.1:0-15645 GCA_027596945.1 Physocladia obscura
AATGGTTTAAAAGGGCTTTGTTTTTCTTTTCTGTGAAAATATAATCTTACAATAAAACACAAATTCTAACTTTACAATCTGATCTACTATCAAACTTTTAAAGCTCCCCCTCCATATGAAAAACCGACAAAACTCAGTACCAGTTGATATATAGATCAAATTGCGCAATTCAAGATTAAATGCAAAAATTTCCATATTTGTCTTTTGTGCCATGTTACTGGCAGCTGTACTTGTTCTGTGGACAGTGAGGTCAATGCTGCCACTTCAGCTAAGGTTGTAATTCAAACTTCACAAATTGCAGCCTTTATTGGACAAAGCAATGGGTATTACTTTATTCAGGAGGCGGTCAAATATGTTAGATTGTGCAAATTGGAACTGTTCTATTGCCACAAAAGTTTTGAAAATTGGAAGGCTGGAAGCAAAGGACGTGTGGCATTTAAAGGGCACTTGCCACTGTCACAAGCTTTTGAAATTACAGAAGCTGGGGGAAATATCAGCAAAGATGAAGATGATAATAATGACAGCATAGCAGAGGCTGAAAAGCCCAAGAAACCCTTATCATCAAAATTGTCAACCCTCACACAAAAACCAAAAAACAAGAGAACAATTGCTTAAGTCAATGAGAGTGACAAAGAAAATGGTATTTGATCGCTGTAATATTTCAGCTGTTATTTTATTTATGTAATACTTCATTCCTTCAGAGTCCAGTATCAAAGTGTCTTTGTTATTATTTTCTGCAAGCTGATAGTGCATTTGAAGGCTAAAAATAGCCGTCTTTGTTGAATTTCTGTTGTTAGAGGGTTTAGTTTAATACTTCCAAATTTATTCTTTAAAGCTTATTTACAAAGAAAAAGAAATAAAAACTATTTAAACATTTTCCTGCTCAGTTTTGTATTTAAAATTCCAACATATCAGTTTTCTTTCAGTTTCCATTATTTTCCAAAATAAGAAAATTTTATTCAAGGAAAAGGAAAACCATCTTCTGGTAGGTTGTAGAAGAGTAGTAGAAGCATTGCTGGGAGTTGTATCAGTTTGAGTAAACTAATTCAATACTTTATTTATCTCAGAACTAAATGATAAGAGTTTGAGATTGAAGTATGAGTTATTGTTGGAATTAAAAGTTAAACACTTAATAAAGAATTGGTTTTATTTAATAAGACCAATAATAAAGTGAAGAAAAGAGTTGGGTTTAAATAGTTTTTGAAATAGAAAGAAAAAGAAAGAAAAAGAATAAAAGATACCTCAAAAGAAAAATGGTTTGAAAGTGGTTTGAAAGTGGTTGGAAAGAGGTTGGAAATCACTTGAATTTTTTTTGAGTTCTTGAAAGTAGAAAATTAGATTGGCAATTTAATTTACATCAGTCTTTGAATACTTGAAAATAAAGAAGGTTTGAGATAATTCTAAAAAATTGTTGAAGAAAATTAGACTGAAAATCTAGTTTACATCATTTTCAGCCTGTTGATGGCCATCTTTAGTTGTTGACTATGTGAGTTAATAAAGAATGTTTTCATTGTTTATTAGAGCTTGAGAAACAGGGTACAACTATTTCCCATTGGGCATCTGCTCTACCATTCCAACTCTCTTCAAAGTATGATTTAGAAGCATTAGATCTGTGACAATGCTACCTCTGTCAACTACACAAGCTGTGTTCTTATGTATGGCTGACAAATGATTTAGACCAAAATTGAATCTTGGCTCTAGAAATTTAGCTGGTGAATTGAACAAGTTTAAACTGATGTTTGATCAAATGGAAATTTGAAAAATTCAATTTTTTCAGAAATCTGGAATCAGCACTGAAATAATTGATGCCATGCAAGAGGCAATGTATTCAGGTATCTTCATGGCCAAAAAATTTCAGAATACAAATTAGTAGTGGAGAAGAATACAAAAACTCACAGAAAAATGTGATGACTCTGAGGAATCCAATCTGATGCATTTTAGTATGCTGACTTTACAGTGTTAAAATTACTTGATTCAAAATTGCTGAAAGTTTATTGAGGTTAGGGGTCTTTGCCATTGAAAACAAATTAGTGAAAATAATGGACAAACTTTTGGCCAGAAAATGTCTCAGTTACTCACCAAATATGTTAAAGCATGCATTACTCTGTGGTTATAGTACATCAATCAAAGCCCAAATGAGCCCTAATATCATTTTTATTCCTATATGCATAAAAAAAAGATTAATTTATTCTCCTGCCATAATTTGATAACTTCAAATTTTTAGTTTATTAAACAAAAATTAATAATTAAGTTATAAAGTCATTATTCATATTACTTCATCTACTTTCAGAGAATGAAGAAATGACAACTGTGATTTGTCTATTGCATGGCTTAAAAGATGAAATAACTACAAACACATTAACAGAATTGCTTGAACCATAATTCCATCTACCAAGTATAAAAACACAGCAGTACAGCAAAATTTTTTAATACATTATTAACAGCTGTAAAATGATATTGCAATTATATCTGTTATTTCATGTCTGTGTTTGTAATCAATAAAAAGAAAAAATAATTCTTTATTTCTACACAAAACAATGTTTGATTGTTTTGTCAAACAGCACAAGTTGGAAAATAAACATAAATTTTAGTATATTACAACAAACACTTGCATATTACAACCAGTTAACAGTAAGAGTAATCACTACATGTATTGAAAGCTTCTGTTTAAAACAATATTTAAGGTCACTTGCTTGATACATTCTATACAATAGCATAGCTTATGTAGCAGATCCAAGACTTATGACAACACCTTAGCATGCCATCAAGTCAGATGGAGGGTAGACCTGAAATGTTTAAGAAATTAGAAGATATTTACTTTGAAATTGTGGTTAGTCATCAAAAAAAATGTCAAAAAAGTCAAATAGAAGACTGTGAGATTCTTACAGGATGGTTGAGTTTGTTCAAAATACTTTGAGTGTTACTTGAATTTATTTCATAATTATCTTGGTAAATATTATTTATTATTGATTGCTTGTTTTTGTTCTCTTTGATCATTCATGTCTTTGTTTTTATTATTAATTTGTTTTGCTTCTCTTTGGGTTTTTGTTGAACTCAACTGGTGTCTCTGCATCACTGCTGGCCTTCCACCACAAGAGTGGCACTTAGGGCTGCTGTTGTTAAAATTCCATTGCAAGTGGCAACAGTCTGGAATAATTCACTGCAAAATTTATTTCTTTGCATCCTATAAATAAGAATTAAAATACAAAGCTTTCTTTAAAGACTTGGAATTCAAATTTTAATCAGCACTGAGAGGCCCTAACAACAAAAATAGGCTATCTACAGTGATCACTACACTGAAATAACAGGTAAAGATAATAAAGCACACAAGAAGCATCCATCATAAACAATATTTCTGTGTGTTTTTTGGCTGCCTTATTAAACAGCTGTTCTTTATCATTAAGTAATGTAACATAAACATATACTGACCCTTTCAGGACTTGTTATCCATACATGTGACCTCAGCTTGTGTAAATAATAAAAGGTAACATTGTAATGATAAAAGCAATGAATAAAGCTGTACTTTTGGCCAAAAGCACTATTGGTATGGTACTCAGCACAATGTGCCACAATGGGCTGTAAAAAATAAATAGTTTTATTCTCATTCACAATTGATGCTAGGAAACACTAGAAGCCTAGAAATAGCTCTGTATTAATTGTATGCACTTGCAACAACAACCTGTATGCCCCACAAGTGATGGATTGATAGGCAAATTTTTCTCAGTGCTATAACTTTAAAAAAATTTGCATGGAAAAAATGAAAAAATTGGGCCATTTATTTGTCCCTTACTTAATCTTGATTAGAAACACAACTGGTATCACTATGAATGATAAATAGAGCATTTGCCTCTTAGCTAAGATACCAGGTCACTAATCAAGCCAAAGTGTCACCAAGACACTAGAAAATGTATAAAAACAATTGGTTTTTTTTCTAAAATAGTCACAGCAAAACAATACAATTATATCATCCCTAAAACTCCTTGTTACACACAGCAAATCAACAGCTGTACTAGACTCACAGCAACCCCAGGGATAAGTGCCAACCCTGCCTTCCATGACACTTGGGATAGAGGGCAAAGAGAATGGTTCTTGTTGCTGGTGGTGCCAGGACAATGACTCAGTATCTTAAATGAAAAAGGAGAAAATATTGTGTTTGTATTTGTTTGTGATTGTGTTTATTAACCATAACTACCTGTTTTTATTTATTCTATTTATATCCAGACTGTGAAAGACACTACCTGGCTACTCTTGGGCTCAAATATTGACTCATTTCATTCTGGACCCATTTTTCATAGACTTACTGAGGTAAATCTCAATTATCTGATGCATGTGTTGTAAGGTCAGCTTACTGACTCTCCACTGTTTTACTGGCTTTGACTGATGATCAGCTTCAAGCTGATGAACCAGTTTTAGGCTGATGACTAAGCTTGCTTCATGATCTTGCAGCTGCAATGAGAAGACAGGTAACAGAAGCTGTACACTCACTTGACATTTGCATGCTTGATGTTAAAAATCAGCAAAGTGAGTTCAAAATCTCATGGTTGTTAATGAGACTATTGCTCAATTTAATAGTCTGCCAAATTGAGAATCTGATTCAAACCAAGTCAGAATATAATATTTGCTTAACTTTAATGAGCTTACAATTTTAAGTCTGTTGAGTTGCAGTTAGTTACACAAACAATTGCAGGTATATATGTTTTGTTCTAATTTTTGGATTATAACTTATCTCAATTAGAGGAAGCAAAAATACCTTTGCAGAAAAAATTGGTATTTAATAGAAGATATTTATTATTATTTCACAGATATAGAGCTTGTGCAGGCTTTTTTATGTTTATCTTTGTGATAACTGGCTTGATTTGAAGGAGCTCCTGACCTCAACTTCAATATGAGCAGCTTGCCATTTGTGCAAAAAAATATCATACAAATAGAGCTCTGGAAATTTGCCAAAAAAAAATGCAGATGTGTGATGATTCAGTTGAATTGTGGAGTAAGAGAATTGATGACTCAGACTTGTGAAATTACTTCAATCAAGTTATTAACAATTTCAAAAATAGAATATATAAGCTTATATGAGTTTTATAATAAAATCCTTAATTTTGAGATTTTTTTTGTTTCGATATGTTGATTTTGAACATAACAAAGAAAATGAGAATCAATGAATCCATCTTGGTACATTGATAGTGTAGATTGCTAGGTTTCAGAACAATATCCAAATAAATGAGAAACTTTTTGGAGTTGTAGAAATTAAAGATAGGGGAAAGAAAAATTCAATTAATTTAAATAATAGTGGAAATATTCTTACTGAGAGTTAAGCAAATCAATGAAAAATAAATAACAGTATAGTCTGGGTATTTACTGGTTTCTCACTTATATTGAGCGACTTAACTTTGTTTGAGCTGTGAATTTCAAAGATCTTTGACGTGGCACAACATGAACTTTCTCTGTTGGCAGTCCATGCTTTTCTTTTTTTTTGAGTTGGAGATTTGATGGACTCAATTTGTGATTGGTTTGCTGCTGACAGTGCGCGACAATATTTAGCAGAAGACAAGTTAATCGAAAACTACTATTCGAATGAAGTTGCAGAATTAGGTGTAGTGCCAATTGTAGTATCATACGTGGGTAATGGCAAAGGAAAAGGACTTGTCGCTACACAAGATATCGCTGCTGGTGGGCGTATCTTCAATGAACGGGCAGCTTTTGCGATGCAAAACATGGATAATCATCCGCTCGCGCGAGTTTGCGGTGTGTGCTTGGCTTTTCTGGGCAACAAAAACAACACTATGGGTAACAAGGACAACAATTCCTCTGTCGAAATCGCAGCAGTTGCGCATCTTCTGCGCCGATCTTTAACGCCGCGTGAAATAGCTGCTGTAAATGATGCTTTTGCTGCCGCGGGACTTGCAAAACATGAGGCTCTCGATCTTTCTTGCTTTGTTGAAGGTAATGACACCGAAATGACAAAAACTTGCTCCACGCGTTACTGCTCAATTGAATGCCGCAATTATGACTTGCGTAATGGCCACGCCCGTATTTGTCCGGCACGCGTGGAGCATGTGGATACGTTCATCGAACACGCAACATCAACGAATGAATCCTTCCTTCTTGCACTTAAAGTATACGCTGCTGTTGCTGAGCGTGTTGCTTCCCTTGGTTTATCGTCTCCTGATTTATCTGCGCAAGAGCAACTGAAACGCGCTCTTTGGCCTTTTAGACTGTTTGCCAAAGATTACTGGTGGAACATATGCCAGCCAGACCTGGATTCTTCCGCCGAAGAGCTGACTTTGGCGCTCAAATCAATCCTCAAAGAATCCTCTCAATATCTTAAATATATTTTTGCAAACGTGCCACAATTGACTCCTATTCTAACCGTCGAATTCTATTCTCTTATAATGGGCATTTTTGAACAAAACAACGTTTCTCTTGTAAACCCATCTCCCGTGCTCTCTATCATTGAAAATCTGTCTTTAACAGATAAAATTCTTCAGAGTAAAATCCTCGAAAGTGTTTCTCAGTTGATGCCTGAGAATGATTGTTATAGTGAACATCATCACGATCACGGTAGCCATAATGGGGGCCATAGTCACAGTCATAGTCATGGCCATGACTATGAAGATGATGATGACAGATCCGAGGATCCGTTTGAAGTTTTGGATGCATTGGTTGCAGAAGGAAATGGACTGCACACAATTCACGCAACGATTAATCACTCATGCACACCAAATGCTATGGTTTTCAAAGACGCTTCCACCCTTGTTCCTAATAATGTATCCAAATCCGAGACTAAAATTCGAAATGGAAGCACTATTGTGATCGCAATCAAAGACATCAAAGCTGGTGAAGAAATCACTGTTTCGTACTTGGATGAAGGGGCAGTTAATGAATATGATGAGGACGAAGATGTGGAAGAAGAAAAAGAAATTGATGAAGATCATATTGCATGGAGAGCAATGTCATTGAAGGAATATGGAATTCGTAAATGTGAATGTCCCAAATGTGCTCCACCACAGGCTTGAAAAAAAAAAAGTAGTAAAATATATTTGCTATTTTATTTATCATTAATTTTTTATCTTATGCCGTCCGATAATTCCTTTTTGTATCATTGCTCGTACACCCGTTTGTTTCTGTTTTTGAATTGGTTTCTTTGACTGTGGAAACTCTTCAGGGGGTTTTGATACAGAAAATTCAGGCTGCCAATTATGATAAATTCCAGAATTACCAAAAAATTGGCTACTGATAAAAGCTGGATGTACTGAATAATCGGTTTCGTTTTTCGCTTCTCCAATATTTGCATAATGCTCGGCGATGCTACCAGGAGGGTCCCCTGTCGGTTCGATCACCATAGCTTGTCTCATAACTATTACAGGGACTTGTTGTACTTGAATACGTGCCGGCAATAGATTTGGAGGAACAATTGGCCTACTTTCGCCAAAAAATTGTTTTTTCTGGCTGTGAATTGCATCGTACTGTGGAAGAACAGTTTCTGAAATAACTGGCTCTACTGATCGTTTCTGAGGAATAGAATTTGAAGCTGCGCGCTTGGTTTGCGTTTTCATCTTTTCTGTTTTTAGTTTCTTTTGTTTCGTTGTTTTGCTTGGTGAGTCTGATTTCGATTGAAGGTCTGATTCCTTGTCATGATTCACTGGGTTCTGAGTTTGATGAGGCTGGATCTCACTGAAAGCCCAAGAATATTGTGGTTGCATCAGTTGATTTTCATTAATTGTATTTATGGGATCACCTCCTGAAGGCGGGTAACTGAATAAAGAATACCATTGGTTTTGAAATTGCTGTTTAAGTACTGTATTCGGAATATATGGTGAATCTTGAAGCTCTTCTTTGCTTTCAATTTTTCTAGGCAATTTTCCATTCGTTTTTGAAACATTCTTGGATTTTGTAATTCTCTTAATTTTCGAAAAACCTCTTTCGCTTTTTATGATTTTTCTCTTTGGATTTTGTCTTGTGTCGTGAGAAGATGATGAACGTGGAGCTGGAAATTCAAAAGGACCATTAAACATGTGATCTTCTTTGCGGGATTTGCTACTTTTGTATGCTCTTCGCTCTAAGGACTTTTTTCGAGGTGTCGTTGTTGTTCGCGAAATGACAGAAATTAAATCATCAGTTCGTATTTGATCTGCAGGAGTATTTTCACGCCGCCGTGATTGAGCTCTCCCCCGTTTTGGAATACCGTCATATTCAAAAGGAATTCCACGCTCCCACCCATTTCGTTTTGTTACAATATCAGAATACCTTTCCGAATTACAGTGGCTTTCAATCATGTTATTTCTTGAAGCATCTTCGGCTGTTATTGGTGCAAGTTTTTGCCCGAAATTTTTTTCCCTACCAATACTTTTATCTCTGGCAGCAGGTAATCGCTTTTCTCTCATTGGTGGCGGTGCTGGGCGTCTCGGAAAGCCATCCAATTGGCCCAAAGTCGACAAGCTTTGACCGCGTGCTAAAATAACAGGACCATTACCGCCCTTTTTTACTCGATCCATGTATTGTTGTAAATAACCGACTGGATTTTCTGATGTGTTTGCAAGTGGCTGTTGCGTTCTAGTATCGAATTGGAAATTTTGATAATGCTGGCTTTTTGCTTCTTGCGCTGAATAAAGCTTGCGCGGTGTTTCTTGCTTTAAATCTATATTGACGACAGTATCGGGGTTTGGCACTGTTGTTGGTCTTCGGACTTGATCTATCGGGTTTTCAGCATTTTACGTTATTTTGTTTATCTTACCGTTGAACATTGGTAAAAATCCGAAAGATTCAATCATTGCCTTTTCGTAGCCTTTAATTTGATTGTTAGCCACTAGTTTACCGTATATATCCTGTGTAGTCATTGATTAGTTCAATCGAGTTTTTCTGAAAACTAACAGTATTTCCTTGAATTGCTCGAATTTCGTCATGATCTCCGTAATGACCGAACGGAAGTGGGTGAGACTGGCGATAAATATTATATGCCTTTGATGCGTCTTCAAGTGATTTCGACCTTCGAAATTTATACACTGTCTTGGGGGCTTGAAACTCTGAATCAACTGTACTCATGGAAATTCCCGTTGCTGGATATCCGATGACTTTGATAACAGATCGCCTTGCTGAGGGATGGCGTTTTAGGGGCAATGAATTTGGAAAACTTGTTGTAGATTTTAATTCGAGTGATTCTGAAGGCTGTGCTGTTTCTTTTGGCAACAAAAAATCTGGTATTTCGTTTGCTGCTAAATCAGATTCTGAAGGTGCACAGAGGCCCATAGCAAAAACTCCATCGACTTCTAATTGCAGACGTGCTCGTAACTTTAAAGTTCGCTGCAATCTCGAATTCGGATCATTGGCAATTGAAAAATCTTTCGGTGGCGTCAATTTTTTTTCGGATGCAATAGTTGGTTTTGACTGAGATTTTGAATTTTCAGCGACTATTTTGCTGATATTTTCAAGTGGCGTTGCAGGGCCATCGAGTTCCAGTCGTTTCATTTTTTTTTTTAATGGTATTTTTGATTTATCTTGTTTTGTATTATCTGAAAAAAGTGCTAGTTCTGAAGTTTTCTGGCGTTTTGAATTTTTGACATGTGAAATCGGGTTTGCAACGCCTTCTGTTTCATTCAAAGAATTGTAAATTTTTGAATCGAAAAGTACTTCTTTAATTCCTTCGTTATTTGATTTCAGTTTTGGAGGCTCAGATATAGATTTTTTTCTTCTTTTGCTTGTTTCTGTCTCTGATGACGAAGCGTTTGAGATTTTTGATCTCTTTGTAGGACTTTCAATTTTTTCTGATTGCTTCGGTATAAGTTCTTTTTTATTTATCGGCGTTGGTGCGGGCATACTTTGTGATCGCTTTTTCAAGATATTCAATTTCGGTTCTTGACTGATTGCTGGTTTCATTAAGTCAATAGCATCGGATTGCTTTTTCAGAAATTTCGTTTCCTCAACATTTTGTGAAGTTTTAGATGCAAAAATATCTTCTGGTATTTTGCCGACAGATTTCGCTGAATCATTGATGTCAAATAATTTTTTCACAGGTTTTGCTACATTTGGTTTTGTTGGTTTGCCAACTGATCCGGAAGTTGAAGAATCGATTTCGAAATTTTTTGAAACATCATGGTTGTTTGCAATACTCTGTTTGGGTGCCGGTGAAACGTTTTCTTGGTTAGACTTTTTTGCCACAGATTTCTCCTCATGTAAAATTTTCGCGTCTTGCAGCTTGCCGTCGCCTGAAATAATTGGAATAATTGGATTAGATTCAATTTTTTTTGTTTTTCGTTCCAGACCACTATCTTGATTTTTTGCTGAAACAGATAAAATATTTTCTTTGGATTTTTTGGCTTTGTCAACCGCCAGTTTATCAACTGGAATCAGTTTCTTTGTGGACACAGTCACCAGACTCAATTTTGATTCGAGAATATTCAACTGAGAGTTCGTCTTTTCGAATGTATTTTTTGATGATGCAATGCTATTTGGTTGCAAGTTCGATTGTTGAATTTTTTCTTCCAATTCTGCGGATTTATCTGACAAAATTTCAACGGTCGTAGCTAATTCAGAATCTTCATTTACGACTTTTTCAGACACTTTTGGTAAAGTTTCTTTGCCAACTTCGATATCTTCCACAACTTTAATAGGAGGAGGCTCCGTGCTGATTAGTTTTGGAGGTCTAGTTATTTTCTGTTGCGTTAGAGTGGTGTGAACATCTTGTATGATTTCCTCCTCGCTCAATGTTGGCATTTCTGAAGCGCCAGACGGTTTGCGTAGAATACTGGTTGGTGAATTTTCTCCAATTGTTGTTTTTTTGGTTGTCTCTTTTAATCCTGCAGCACTATTACCATCTAAGTCAAACCTCACGCGACTGTTTGATGTATTTCCTGTGCCAATTTTACCACGTTCACCGGCTACTGAAACGCTTTTTGATCGTTTTCCTTGTTGTTGCCGACTTTTTCGTCTTTGCAATGTTTCAACGTTACCTTCTACGACTGTGACCACTTTAACTTGTGCAGGTTCGTTGACAATAATTCTGCGCTCGACGTGTGGTTCCGAATCTGCTGCCGATGAATCTGAATTTTGAATTGCTTTCATCTCATTTCTTGAATTTGGATTCCTTTCAATGCGTTTGACAATCACATTCGGCGCTACACGTTTTTGATTTAACACATAATATTTATAAAAACTCGCCGACTTTTACTAACGTGGAATAAGGACCGAATGCTTTGAATTCTTCTGTATTTCATTTTCTGGCAGTTTCGTCTCATCGATGCTGTTCGGAAGAGGCGGTGGTTCAATAAGAATTGCTGTTTGTGCCTTTTGCGATGGTAGCGATATTGACGCGCCGACAGATTTAATAGGTATTGAAGATTCGTCGAATTTTTGTGCGTTTTCAGAACTGATTTTTACAGTGGCCGGATTTGCACTTGCAATTTTCCTCTGCTTCAGCATTATCTGTCTTGTGTTTTCCCAAAATCAAAGTACCGACAATCACGGCCAGTGTTTTTTTGTTACGTGCTACTTCGGACTTATTACAATGGACGCAAGGGAACGGGTAAAGAATGGGGACGGTGTTGTTGATGCAGATTTTGAACAATGAAAATTTCCATTGTTTTTGAAAACAAGGAGATTGCGAAAATGGGATTTAAGGAGATTTGTTATAGCTTAAGCTGTAATTTTTTTTTTATTTATATTAAAAAAGCTGAGAGTTTTGCTGATTTTAAATTGACATAAAAAAACGAAAAGAAATCTGTGCGTTTTGTTACGCAACAAAGGGAGTGATAAAATAAATATACTCAAGAAGAAAAAAGAGTAAATATATTAATGAAGGAAGATGAGAGGTAGCTTTGAAGCATCATTTCATTCAATACCAGTCGATGTTGTTTGTGATAACTCAAAATTTTAAAAATTTTGTTGAAGCTGACCAAACAAGACACTAGTAGTCAAAATTTACTTTACGGCGTCTCCCATGGACGTATACCCGACAGCGACTAGCAATCTCACAGCGGAGAACAAATGAGGAATGCTAAAAACAAAATGCAAATATAATAGCAATAATATTTATTCCAGCACAGCAAACACTTTTTAGACCGTCAATTTTATTTTCAAAGGCATTGTGAGTAGTATGGATTTGAGTATGTGCAAGTAGATCCAGTTGCACAGCAAGTTGCTCCAGTCCAACCGTTGCCAGCACACTGGCCGTACTTTGCAGAACAAGAAGATCCAGAACCGACAGTGGTGGTGGTGGCAACTTTGGTAGTCGTGGTGGTTGTGATTTTTGCGGTCGTACTGGCTGCAGTACCAGTTGTTTTTGTTGTAGCTGTTGTTGTCGTGGTGGTAGTTGCAGAGTTAGAACAAATGGAGCCAAAGTTTGTGGTGCTAGTCAATAAACCAATCTTGTACGGCAAATCGTTATATGCTTGGTTTGATCCAGCTGGAATTCCTTGATAAAAAAATTTCAAGTCACACAAGTCGACTGTTGGAGTCTGGTTAACATTTGTGCGAATCAATTCTCCATGACTAACTCCAGACGCCCATTGCGTCACTCCGGATGGAAACACAACATTATTCTTGCTTGCAAATAACGGATTGAAGCTTGTCCACGGGCCAGCTAGATTGTTAGCAGTAAACAAGCCATACTTGCGGGTGCCAGTGCTGTCAAATCCTTCAATACCAGCAATATACCCCGATTGTCCTTCAATTGCATACACGAAAGAAGCCTCAAATGAGCTGGACTCGGTTCCCGCAAAAGCCGTTGTAGTTGCACCCCAACCGTATGGAAACGAACCAATTGCAGTTGGAGTATGGTACCAGGCACCCAGGTCGTCGGACCAAAAAAGATGGCATGTAGATGCATCGCAGATATTGAAAAAGTCAATCCAACCCGCTGCTGTTGATGGCAGCGTATCAATCATGTACTTTGGAGTAGACCAGCCTTGTGGATTTCCGGGGTTTGTGTTTGTACTGAATGTTGGATTTGGCGATTGGAAGATCAAATACCATAGGGCGTGAGGTTCAAAGTAGAAGAGCTGTGGGGCACACTTGTACGGAAACCCGTTCATGCTGGCTGTTTGATCCATATAATAAATTTTAGACTGTGAAGCTACCGAAAAGTCAGTAAAATTGGTGTATCCCATTGTGTATCCGTTGTTGTAGATTGTAAAGTAAGAATGGTACACGCCGTTATAGTAAACAATCGTTGGATCTTTGACACTAGTGGGGTTAGGATGAATCGAATCGGGTTGTGGGCTGATCAAAACGGAGCTGGAAGTCCAGCTGAAGGAGCTTGGAAGTGAAACACCGTAAACCTTTGTACCGGATAGCAGAAGCAGCATGAAGAACCATGCTACCGAGGAAATTTTGGACATGGGGTTTTCAGAGCAAGGAATCATCAAGAATTTCAAAAATAAGAAAAAGTTTTTATTGCATTAAAATTTTTTTGATTATTTGATATCAAAAAAACTCATTGAAAAAAAAAAATTTCAAATTTCAAAAAACGCTTAACAGCTACTTGAATACTGCATATTTTTGGCTAGTGCATATTTTTTGGCTAGCTTTATTAATACGCATCATAGCAAGCGCTACCGAATACCTTGTACTTACAGAATGTGAAAAAGAGTGCCCAAATTCTCTTTGTCATGTGATCAAAAAGTGATTGATTATATTGAAAAACTCGATTTTCCAGCTCTACATTTTTATCTAGTACTAATATCAATTTATTTCCATTTTGAATACATTTTCTATATAACTGTTACTTGTTGTGAGCACCCTTTAATTTCTTTCATTTTGATTTTGATTTGACGTGATTACAGAAATTTTTTTGGTTATTAAATTTTGAAGAAAAATTTAAAGACAAAAAAAAGATACCAAGAATACAGCCAGTTAGCAAAATATGACTGTAAGCAAAAGATACTTAAAGTCCGAAGCATTCATTTTGTCACTTATAACAAAACAATAATAAACAATAATAAAAATCTTCCCCTTCAAGAACACGAAATTTTTTGGCCCAAATATGTGAAGCTGTCCAGAGAAAAAGAAGGTTTAGCTGCTTTTGTCTTCACATGATTGGTTCCGTTTATCAACACGGTTGGGCTTTCTCTGCGAATTTTTATCTATTTTTGTTTTACAAAGAACTCCAGTTTTTGTTTTTCGTGAAAATGGTTCTCTTTCGCCAGTTTCGGAATTCGATGACTGACGGTTGTATTAGGAAATCTTGTTCAATATTTATTATTCCCAGAAAATTTCTGAATGGACTTTGTGATGTTTATACTGAGGGCAACAATGAAATAAAAAAAATCCACCTGGATAATGTTGGAATGTGACTGTGGATCACTTTTTAACTCTGTTCTGTTCCAAAAATAAAATAATTCTTTTTACTCCTTGAAATCTCTTCCATCGTTTGTCTGACTCCTCAAGGCCCTACTTCTGCGTCTCCCACAATCCCGTCAGCGCTTCTCAACAGATAAGTCTGCACTCCACCTTTTTTTCTAGCTTACTCATAACAGAAATTAACAGTAAACTCAATTAAAAAAAAAAAAACAGGTGTGATTATTGTGTGGAGGTACAAGATCGGTGAGTGAATCAGGTAGTGTGCGTGTGAGTATGTTTTTCAGAACAAGAAAAACATAGACCCTGATCACCACCCAAATTCCTCACCAAATTACTCCACAGAACTTCTTTCCCACCCTTTTCTCCTAGTCAATTCTATAGCACTCTTTGAGTCTGCACAATTATATCTTGCCGAGTGACGAAATTGAACAAAATCGATTGGAAAAGCAGCACTATATTTACCGTGCGGGATTGCAGGGGTGAGTTAACGTAATTTGAACAACTTGTGTAGTGTAATACGAGGAGCGAATGTGTTTTTTACGTTATTTTTGTTTTGTTTTTGATTTTTTTGTTTTGAGTTATCAGGGATGTTATCTGTCCTACCGTATCCAAACACCATCGAAGAATTAATTCGAGTGGAAAAACTAGTAGGTTGGATCGAGTTTGTTGAAGCAAACGCTCTTGCCTATCGCGACAGACCATATTCAAAACAATTCAGCAAAGTAATACTTAATGCATCGCATGTATGTGGCTTGGGCTGTTGTGCGGTAAATAATTGTCAAGCAGCGGCTTTCATTGGAAGACTGGCTGCATCCCGCGATGGATATTACTCTTGAAGAATACAAAAAATTGATAGAAAGGGGTTTAATTTCTTTTTCATGTTTGATAGTATAACCTTTAATCATGAAAATCAACAATCGTTTCTCAACCTCGAAAGTAAAGAGAACAAAAGTTAAATTCAACTCCACAAATGCTGCAATATTTTTGTTTCTTTTACCCCACCATAACTATAAAAAACTGTTTCCTCGAAAAAAGCAACTATCTCTCAAAAAGTAATCCCACAAAGCCCGTTATCATTCTGTTCAAATCTGCATTACACCCCAAAGCCTTACATAAACTACACCCTCAATATAACTTAATGTACAAAAAAGGTGAGAGGCTGAAGGACGGGGTATCAAATAAAACCAAAAAAAAAATTCATACAAAAAAGAGTAGAGGGATAACGACGAAAAAAAACATAAGGGAAAAGAGAGTATTGGCTGCAACAATCGAGAACCATGACAAAAAAGAGGAAAAAAGAATCAAAATAAACCCGATCATAATAAATGCATACGGAAAAGGCGAAAGAGTAATAAT